>JAVQJF010060925.1:0-129401 GCA_036023855.1 Gadopsis marmoratus
GAGTTTTAATTTGCCATCAGATCAATATAAAACTCATAAAGAGGTTTGAATGTGTAGCAGGCTTCGGACTGCTGACGGAGCTTTACGTTTTCCCCCAGGAAGAATCCAATGCCCAAGGAAACATTTTAAACGTAATGTAATACTGAGACAGTAGTGAGGTGCGTCTGTCAGTGAGACTTTCTGTTTCTTGTTAATACTCGGGCATTCACACCTGCATACCGAAACCTGAGAGCCTCCATCTCCCGGCAGGGTTTAATCGGGAGCTGTCTCTCTGCTCAGGTTGCGGTGACTGCGGCTTGAAAATATTGATTTATTCGCGTGCCGGATAGTTTTTGGCCACAAGCACGTTTAAGTGATTGGGCTATCTTTTTTTATTACCTTGTTGCTATTGATGTGAGGTAATTGAATCGGCAAACAGGCTTGATTTTGAGGTTTGGTTTGTGGTATCTAGACCTACCCCACACACACACACACACACACACTAGTGCTATTAATCAGACCATCTGTCCCTGTCCACTCAGCCTGTATTCAGCTTACATTGCATAGCGATGTCCTACAACCCTGCTTTTCCGATACAAGTACTACCCACTGTGTGTGATGGAATACGCTGCTAAGATCATTCAGCAGCCACTCGCAGCAGTTATATTCTGCCGCTGTGTCGATTTAGCAGGAGGTACAAGGCGATCTGGTTATCACTTCTTTTGAGTGCGTTAGTGGTCCCTCTTCACAAAAGCATCTGTAATCGCATTTCACTGCTCTTTCACTTAAGTCTCAAGGCCATGATCTTATCTGCATGGCTCAGTCCTCTGTTTCATTCTGTAATTCTGGGTCTTTCTTTTGTCTCGCCCCCTCTCTTTCCATTGCTTACCTTACGTTCTCTCTACATCTTTTCATGTTTGTGACCTCGTTCACAACACTTGTTCATGCAACACCATAGTACCAGTTTTTAGACATGCCAGCGGTGTAGTTCTGTGGATTTCAGTCCGTCGCTGTTTGATTGATTGCCATGAATTGTGGTACAGTGATTCAGGGCCCCCAGAGGGTTCGGTCTACTGACCTTTCCTCTAGCACCGCCATGAGGATTTAGTTTTTTAGTGAAATATCTTGACAACTATCAGATGGATTGCCATGGGATTTGGTACAGATACACATGTTCCCCCTCAGGATGCGTTGGAATCATTGATGAGCTCTCAACTTTTCATCTGGCACCACCATCGGGTCAAATGGTTTCATTCATTTGCCCAATACTTTAAATTAATGACCAAATATATGCAAAACTAATGGCACTCCTATCAGCCTCAGCTGCACGTTGTGTTTAGTGCTAATTTGCCAGTGTTAGCATGCTAACACTGAACTGAGATGGTGACCGTGCCGACATTAGCATTTAAGCTAAGTACAACCTCACAGAGCCGCTAGCATGGCTGCAAACTCTTTGTGGTTGTGATATATAAATATCTAAACGCCAACATGATGTATGAAGTGTATGAGTGGGGTATGAATATGCCTGCAAATGACACTGTTATTGTGGTATAATATGTCTGAGGGATTGTAGCAGCAACGTAACGGCAAAAAAAATCCATACAAGACAGCAGCGAGCGGCAGCACACGTTATACTGGGCTGTCGGCGTCAGGTGAAAAGAAAATTCAATTCATTACATGAAGCGCCAGTCTTTGGACTCGTTTAGCTGGGCCCCTTTGTGCGTGTCTCTAGTTCCTCAAAGGCCTGAGGTATTGTGTAGCTTCCAATTTAGAGGCTGTGGAAACCTGAGCCGTGGCCTCCGGGTCACGGGGTGTCCAGTCTCTGTTGACACTGAGCTGGGTGAAATATTCGCTGTGTTGGGTCACGCTCCTCCTCCTCCTCCTCCTCTTTCTCCTTCTGTCCTCCCAAACGTTTTGTGAATAGATGATCCATTAACAGAAATGGACCATCGGAATACGTGTTGATGGTATCGAGAGCACTGCCCTCCTAACTTCTCCGTTTCTCCTACCTTTTCTCTCTTCTTTTACTTTTCCTCTGTCCTGAGTGACAGGCAGGGACCGTCTGCGTCTTTGACTGTGTGTGTTTTGCTTCCATTTTGTCTCTGTTTTTTTGCGCGCGCGTGTTTTATTGTAAAGAGGACTGCCCTGTGATTTGTGATAATTGCCTATATAAATAAAATTGCCTCAACTACAAATCAAATGTTACGTCTATCCATTTCTCCACCTGATGGCTGTAGTGTGGAGCTACACCCAGACATGTGATTTGATTTCACAAAATCTTGGGGATCATATCGCCACTGTTTTCTTACTTTATGCAAATAACTAAGTGGCACAATTAGAACGTTATTACCAGTCCAGATAAGGTGTGAAAACTGTTGGCTAAAGGCGCGTTGTATCACTGAAGTGTGATGCGATTGCTGTTTTTCTGTTGTCTGTCGGCCTCTATTTCATCCTCTCTCCCTTTTACTCAGAGTAAGCTATGCACCGCATGGCGCAGTGCCATCACAATCCATTCACTACAGCTCGGTGAAATCGCACAGCCGCTACCATATCCCAGAGTGCACCCTGTCCTTTACAGCAGCTCCCATTTGTACAGTAAAATGGCAAAATGGCCACTTCACAGAAACCCCCCCCCCCTTCACCACATTGTGTCCTCATGAGATACTGACAGTTACTGTGTGGGCGTCTGTGTGTGTTGTAAGTGGTGCGTGCGTGTCGGTACATGTTAGCGTGTGTGTGTGTGTGTGTGTGCTGCACACGGCCACAAATCTAGGGCATGTGGAGGTTGCTGGTGGGAATGTGTGGATATCAAGTGTTTTAATCCCAGATGAAATAGCCACTGCTTGAAATATGTGACATTCTTACTTTGCCTGCTTTTTTTTAAAGGACAGTAGGTCATGCTGGTTACTCGGTTCTGAAAATATTACTGTAACTTTTTTTTCCCCCATCTTATACAAGTAGTTTTACACGCATTAAGACGTGTACACCTCGCTAAAATCAAATTAGTGTTTTCGCTCTGCATTTTTTTTTTCTTTTTTCTATTTTGCATGTTCCTCATCACACCTCTCCCCCAGTTCTGTGAGGCGTAATGACTTCCATAGCCAGCGCAGAATGGTCCCCACCTCTCGCCAAGTGAAATCATTGGCATTGAGCTGGGAAATGGCTGCTAACGTTTTAATGACTTAATGAGACCCAATTAGTTGAAATGCAGGAGAGGAAGAGAGGAGCCGTGGAGGTGATTTGTGTCGGTGTGTGTGTTGGCGTGCTTGGGCGCGAGTGTTTTTGACTGTGAACATGCTTTGGTGTTCTTTATGTGTGCGCCTCCGTTTGTGTAGGTTTTGGGTGCATGTGTGGGAATGCATGTTTATGTTCTGTGTGTGTGTGTGTGTGTGTGTGTGTGTGTGTGTGTGTGTGCGCGCCAGAGCGCTGTGCAGCCTTTCTCAGCATTACCCTGCCTCTTCATCAGGAAGTGATGATGGGGGGGTCAGGCCTCATTTAATCAAGGAAAAAAATTCCATCTCCCATTAACTTAATTAATCCAACGCCGGAGAAAAGAACCCTGCTTGTGTGTGTGTGTGTGTGTGTGCGTGTGTCTGTAAGTATGTGAGACAATAGCTGCATTCACGAAGGGGTTTGTCAAATTAATGGAAGTTGAGATATATAATGATATTGCTTGCACAGGTACAGTAATGACTTCATGAAAAAGGCATTTAAAGAAACTTACAGTATTAGTCAGCTATAGAGTAAACCTGTGTATAATACTGTAATGAGGATTTCACCTCTTAAGTGCTTTTGCCAAGAAATCTGTGAGATCCCGTGTAACCGTTTGCATGAACATATAATCACTAAGTTCATTTTTCATTCACTTTAAAATAAAGGTGTTTAATTAAAAACAAAAAAGGAAACTTTTCAATGAAATTGGTCCAGTTTTAACAGATGGCTCGACGTCTTTGTCGGCACTGTGTCATTATCAGCTGCTCCACCGACAAATTGAGACTTTTGGGAAACACCACGATTTAAATCATAAGCAAGCAGGCAATTGTCCGCTGGGTTTAATTAGCTACGCCAGTTTCCTTTTACATCCAGCCTGTGGAGGTCAGTCAGAAGCGGTACATTAATGTTAGTCTTTTCCCCAAAGGCTGTGTCAAAACTAATTTCAATCTGGTGAGAGTTGAGACCGAAAAACTTCCACATTCACACAACCAACCTTTGTCTGCCGACCGCGATTAATCCAAACATCTCTGCTTTCACTGCCCGTGTAAATGCCTTCAGCTGAGTTGTGTCCTCACGGTAATGGCGGCTGCAGTCGAGAGCACAACACAGCAGCCGCCAGGTTTGTCTACAAAGGAGGTCAGATGATAAGAATATAACAGCTTTTCAAAGCAATATGAGGCAACTCACTCCAAAGCTCCAAAGATGCTGAATTGGTGGAGGAGAGTCTTTTTATAAATAAAATCATGACTACATAGACGAAGAAGAACAAGCCCCAACAGAGATATGATGGATATACACAGTGGATGCAGTGTTTGTGGTGATTTTTTTTTTTTTTTTTTTTTGTGAATTCCTTTCGTATTATGTATTTACATCATGTGTGCATACGGAGACGCTCGAGACGAGCCATTACAAGAAAAACCTGTTTCATTCACTTTATTTGCTGTTTTATATTCTGCAGTGTTTTGGGTCTGAACATACCTCTTTTAAAAAGTTTTCACTTTACCTAAATACAATAAAATATAAGCACAATGAGCACACAGAGAAGTCCTCTGCTCTGATGTCAAAAGAAGTGAAACTTTATTGTCCACTTACACACAGATTACAAAAACAGATGTTAATGTATGAAGAAATACACACAGATCATGCAAAGGTAATACGTGTAGTCTAGACGTACTACTGACCCTTAATTTTTCAAACCTTTTCATAATATTATATATATTATATATATAATAATTCTAATGCTATCCAGCCTCCTCATAAAAGATAATCAACTGCCGTCATGTCAGTCAACATTTGAGGTCTACAGTTCTTTTTATAGCAGATCTTCGATTTTCTCTTGATCTTCCCCTCTTCTTTTTTCATTAATTCTCCTGCTAGCCTCTACTCATTTTTTTTTCCATTCTTTTTTTTACCATTTTGTCCTTCCATCTTGTTCTTCACAGAACTGGAGTTAAACTGCGTTTCACAGCACTGACTGCTGTAAAACAGAGGGGAAAGAGGCGAGATACAGGAGATATTGCAAATTGCAAGGAGTGTGTTAAAACAGATGAACAGATGTGTTGTCTGATACCGTGAATGCATTCATTTTCATTTTATCAAAATTGTGTTGTTTATTAATCTTATTAATGTGTTTAATAAAATACTGGACTTGCAGGGCAGTTGTTAAATTATGCTGAGGTTTTGGCATGGCAACATTGCTGTGGTTAAACAGCATCTCCTTTGACTGCAGTTTCTGCTGCTTATCTCACACCAGCTCATCAACCTCTCGCAGCAGGCCTTCCCCTCTCTCTCATTGACTTTAATGTCCTGCTGCTGACATACAAATCCCTTCATGCCGCTGCACCCATTTCATTTTCAGAGCTCCTCCTCCTCCTCTTCTGGCCTCCTCTCTGTCCCCAAAACACCCTGCCTCAGGAATGCATTACCCCTATTCATCTGTGCTGCCCACACTATTGATTCTGTTGAAGTCATGTTAGACAATGACAAATTGCAAAACACTGCAATTGATGCAGTAGACACAAATAGCATTTTGACCAGTGAAGAAGAAAAGTGCGATGTTTAATTTATTGGTGAGCTGTGATAGTGTCCTGCAGCGGTGCTCTGTATGTCATACAGACAGATGCATTAGAAGGTGAAAATGTAGGCACATTCTTAGACATACATTACATACATTTTTAGAATAAAGATGAATTCATCTGAACCTAGACTGCTGCAGGTACAGAACATGGTTAACAAACTTTCCTTCCTTGTCCCACACAGAAAAGCCTGTTTCGGTGGAGCTGAGTTGCGGGGCTGGACCCAGCCATGTAGTGTTGGAGCCAGGTTTGCCCCTCTTGCTGGACTGCAGCCTCGGGGCCAGCGATGCACCTTTCAATGTCACCTGGCTTCAGGATGGCCAGCCTCTGCCTCTGGAGGGGGGCGACTTCCTGCAGTATTTGGCCAACGGATCCCTCCTCCTGTTGCCCACCCCTAAGGATGGCCAACCTCCCCAGGGCGTGGAGGGGGGCTACAGCTGTGTGAGTGCCAGCGCCCTTGGAGCCCTGACCAGCCGGACCATAAATGTTCTTCTAGCAAGTAGGTGTCCATCTGGGCTCTCGCATTGTTGTATGACTCCCAAGTGTGCCGTTTGTTTGGACTAGTGAGATGTGTCAAAGTGAATGCAAATCAAAGCTTGCATGCTGCAAATGTAGGGCTCAGGTTAGCTGGGACCTCAAAACTGTGTATAGGTGTAAAATGAGTGGTTGGTTGTCTTTCTGCTCCGACAGACCATTTGTCCAGAGTGTGTCCTGCCTTTCGCCCAATGCATGCTGGGATGGGCTCCAAATCCCAAATGTGGAATGTGTATGGATGGATGGGTTGTTTTCCAAATAGATGGAGTAGATTAGTAAATTAATCGATCGAGCTGATTGACAGAAAATGAATTTGCAACAATTCTAATTCTAATAATGGATGAAACATTTTTGTCATAACAATGTAATTGTAAAATTGCCCAAATTTACTGATGTAATGGAGAGAATATTGGTTTGATTCATTCATTCGTTTAAGACATTTAGTTGGCTATGCATGCGTACGCACACAGAGCAATGTGATTTGTCGAGGGAATTTCCTTGCATGAATGCAGATGAACCTGGGCCTCCTCTGCCTCAGATAGGAGACTTACCTGGAGCTCTAACAAGTGTCCTGGGAAACAGGTACACTCGTAAATGACTGTTAAAAGGCACAAAGTGAAGGAGGAAGGGTGGGTGGACATTGTTTAAGAAATGAACAGGAAGATGTGTTTGTGAGGGACGAGAGGACGGCCTGTAGCTTTTTAATCGCCCCTCTCCGAGCGGGCCTCACTCTCAACCACTGTTAAGTGGTAGTCTTCATTTAGTCGTTAGCTTTGTGTAAAATGAGACAGTATCCTTTGTGGATGCCCCTGCTTTTGTCAGCTGTCACATGCCTATTTATGAGGATCTCTTGTTTGAGGGACAATAAGGAGTAAAGGGGAGGGAGGGGGGATGCTGGATGAATGGCTAGGCAGAAAAGGCTGTAGAGATTTTGTGGTGATGGTGAAAGGAAAGGCTTCAGAGACCATTAAGAATGACCTTCAGTTTGCACGCGTTTGTGTGTGTATATGCACATGTACGTGTGTTTGTGTGGCATTTGAATTAAATCAGCGGCTAGCGGCATGAGATAGATGTGACCGGCGTCGCAGGAGGTCGGAGCTGAACTGCCTCAACATTGAGCAGGCACTCTCATTTCCTACTGCGTCCTCAACAGCAGAAATGCAGCCCAAAGAGAGAATGTAGCAGAGATCACATCTGTGAAAGCACATTACGAAACCCACCTGCTCCACTTTCCCCCGTCGCAGTATATGATGCACGCCTTAAAGCATGTGACTGTGTCGGAGGGGGAGAGAGACAGTGAGACGGACCTGCTCGCCCTTTAAATGCAGATAAAAAATGTAAATAGGTCTACAGTATTTCTGTCTCTAGCTCACTCTTCTCTCAGCAAAATGCCAGCGGCGCTATACAGTGCGCACATTGCATTTCCCAAAAACCTCCACGGGTAAACGATGAGGCTGAAGAAAAAGCAGCTTTTAATGTTGATTAGACCAATTAACCTTCCTCATTATGGGACTGGGGCTGAACGTCAATATTTCCTAATTCCTACCAGCTTTCGCTACCCATTTCACTCAAAGAGTCGATGTCATAACCATGATGAGTGTGCTCTCTCCTCCATACAAACAAGCTGCTTATAGTTTAAGCTTTGGCTCTTGACATTGTAGAACAGTGCTTTTTCTTTTTAGTTAAAGCTTTAGAGACATTTTCTACAACTCCAGGCAGCCCATTCCTACGAAGAGATGAAAAGGGGACGAGGAGAATCACTTTTCAAGATAAGAAATTGTAGTTTAGTACATCTAACATTATAAGGCCATTTCCATTACTCTTTATGGCTCCCTTTTGTCAATATTGCTGTTTGTTAGGTCTCCACATGAACGTCAACGGGCAGAATCGAGCACCTTTATAAAGTTTAAAGGGCAGTTTACTGTAAATAGGAAATAAGAGCGTCATATCGCACATATGTTCTAGTGGCGTTTATCTGTTGAAGCTGGGGGTGAGCATGATGGGGTTTCACACTGTTAGACAGCCTGAAAGCTGGGTAGGTAGCCAAGAGGTCACGGATGGAATTATCTGCTTGCACAAGGGGAGGGGGAAAAACGCTGCAATCTGATAGCTATGGGGCCAAAGAGTGGGGCATAGATAGGAAAGAGTCGGGTAAAGTCAAGCGCAGGAGAGCGAGAGAGAGGCAGTGAAAAAAGACAAAGGAGAGAGATGGGCGACTTTTTATGTAGCGCATCGAATTGTTACACGCTTTAGATAGAGCAGGGCCCAAGGAGATGCCTGATTTTTGTTTTGTTTTTTTCATATAGAAAGACCATGTTGCTAGGAAACCACTGGACATATTTTTGACCCTGTGGCTCGATATGTCACCTCTTGCTGGGAGTGTTGCTCTGAAAAATTGCCCAGTGTATCATCTCACAACCCCAGGCAGAAGAGTGTCGGCTTTGCAACATCACTTCACTACAATGTGTTCGGCATGGTGCCGGACGCTTCTGCCATGGAATTTCATTGCAGGCTTCGGGAAACTCATGGAATCCTGGGAAAAGACTAATATGATTAGGCTTTGACAGAGCGGAGGTGGAAGCGCAGCCAGTTGCCATTGTTCCATCACAGCATGAGCCCAAAGTGTTTTCCCCAAACCACCCCCCCGCCCACTGTGCATTAACGTCTGCTAATGTGCACTCTCGCTGATCAGCTGTTCACCGCTCGCACACAGAACCACAAAGACGCACACGGTGATCCAGTCCAGGCGAGTCCACGTACAGGCAACAAGGCAACACACTAGAGTAAACACTGTGGCACAAATAGACCGGCCCACATGCACTCAGGTTTACACGTGCACACACGCACACACAGGCGCCGGGGTCAGGCACCGGGGTCAGGCACCGGGGTCAGGCGCCGGGGTCAGGCGCCGGGTCAGGCACCGGGTCAGGCACCCTCTGGCAGAGTTGTGTGTGTGGTGTGTTTACATGAGGGCATCGTGCTGTGTAATGGCTGGAAGTGACGGGTTAATCATCAACTCCTCCTGCAAAGCTTGCTACGCAACAGTCATAGCAGGTTTTTCTGAAATGAATCAAATGCTTTTCTGCTACTACGGCCAAGCAAGTGTGGCAACCTCTGTGTACTCATTGAGAAACTTTGCTCTCTCCGCGCAGAAGGAAAACACAGATGGCCAGTTTGTTGCCATGACTAACAGTTGGGGTGTTAGGGGTTAGGGAAATCTCGAAGAGCTCGCAGTGGTTTGGAGGAAATCTTGTCCCAAAAAAAAAAGATTTGGGAAATTTTGAGGCAACCACTTCTGAAAAGGGCTCGTCGTGTTGGCTATATGTTACAGCAGAAAGACATTTGAGAGCTAGTATCAGGCTCTGCACTCAGTCCTCGCTTCCATAGGTTTGTTTGTTTAAAGTCAGATGACATCCCACTGCGTCTCCACTCTTATGCTGTGTTTCAGCAATGGAAATGTTGATCTGTTGGCCGGGTCGGTCCGCTAATTTGGTCCTTTCTGAAATATCGTGACATGTATTGGATGAATTCCCAGGATATTTTGTACAGACATCCATGGTCCCCAGAGGATGAATCCTACTGACTCCAGTTTCCTCGAGTGCCACCATGAGGTTGGACATTTGTGGTTTTAAGTGAATCTTCTCGAAAACTATTGGATGGATTGCCATGAAATTTAGATACAGTCATGTCACGTCCCCCTCTGGATGAATTGTTACATGCCTTAACCTTTCAACTGGTGCCATTATCAGGTCAAAATCTTTGCTTTGTCCAGCTCTCCATAGTCATATTACTGTACTGCTGTTTGTTTTCTTTTAAATTATTTTTACTTATTTTATATTTCTTCAGATTTTAATGCACCAATTCACCAAAGCACATGCATTGTAGTGAAAGCCTGCTGGACAATACATCTGATTTGTCGGTGTTGCGGTGTGTAGTACGGAGTTAGTCACATGGCTTCATCATGCAGTGCACTTGGCTTGGGCCGGACTATTGTAACAAAAGGAAGAGCATTCAGAACTGTCCGTCACCAATAGGAACGCTTTCACAATCAGTTTAATTCAGTGCAGCACAGTCTGTTCAGTTCAGACAATGGTTTTTGGTCTTATAGTCACTTTACCAGATGAGTGAACTTGAAAACATCTATCGCTGAAATACTAAGCAATTTGTTCTGAAGACCAAGGTTGAGCAGAAAATGATGAGAAGAAACTGACAATCTTGTGGATACACAGGGATAGACGCCAGTATTTTTAAGCACTGGCTGCACGGGGTCACCAAGACCCTAAATTTGATAGCCAAAGTACATTTTTGGTAATGTAAAGTTATATAAAAACAATCAATTTAATGCAACTTCACACAGCCTTGCTTAAGTGTGACACTTCAATAAATGAAAAGACATTAACAGAATAAAAATAAATTTTTAGAATAATTCATTTAAATTGAACTCAAGTTCTTTGTAAACATATAGTGCAAATATTCTCTCGCAGTCTCTCTTTCCTTCCTAAGGACTCTGGATGTTTGTGGAAATGTACCGTTGCTTTGGCGAAGGCTCACGGTATAGGGACGAAACTTAGAATACTCCATGTAGGTGGCCCCCCGATGCCACCTACATGGAGTATTTTGTGGCCACAAAGTAACTTCTTATGGTTAATGTTGAACCCTGATACAAAAGAGCTTAAAGTGTGGCGAGTAGTGTTACAATGATGATAAATGTAAATACAGTGACTGAAATTGGGATTGTTGAAAGCAAATTACATGTTACCTTCAAGTAAGATCTATTATTAGTTAGATTAATTGTTAGATAGCCGTGTAATTTGTTCACACTTGATGATTTCTATAATAAAACAGTAATTGTTCTACCAGTAGCTCTTTGAAATGTGTGAATCAACTCTGTCCTTCAAGGTGGATTTATGTATGTAACCCTGCAGGATAATCTCTACATGTTTTCATGCTGTGCAGTTCTGGTCTGAATCAGTTCTGCGATTCGCTCCAGATTGAGAAAATGTGTTACAGAAACTGGAAAGAGAGTGACTGATTACCAAATATGTTTTGTGTTAAGATGCATGTATTTATTATTCGGATGCCTCTCCTTATTTTATTACACTTTAGTTAAACCAAAAGGTGATATACAATCTATTATGTGCTTAATGTTGCTTTTCTGCCATGCTACATCATGTTGTATTTTCTAGCCTGGTTATATCAGCTGGGATTTGGAGTCTCCATCTTTTCTATTACCTTCCCGCTCTCTTCCTGCCTTTGGTTGGTCTTCTTTCTCTGCTCTCTCCTTTGATCCACCCCCCACACTCTCTTCTCGTCAGTCAGAGCTACAGGCGAAATGGCTCGGACAGCCAACTGGTTTTGTTCTCTCCTCCAACAAGCCTGTTGGGGTCAGAGGTTAGAGGCCCTCAGATGGTTCTCACTGCTGCCCCCTGGTGTTCAGTATGTGCTACAGTAGGACACCCGTGTGTGTGAATATGTTAAGGCTAATTGGAGCCCTGCCAAGACTCGACCTGGAGAGAGAAATAATCTAGCCAAGCCTGATTAAATCTCAGCATCTCTCCTAATCAGGACATTCAAGTGTATTTAAATTGTCTGAACAAGTCTTAATTAAATTACAAGATTTACATTTAAAATCCTCTCAAATGGCCTGAATACAATAATTATAAGTCTATGATATAGAGACTGTTATTTTCTGAATATACCTAAGTGGAATAAAGAAACTCCCATAAATTGGATATTTAAAAAAATAAACTGAATGGGATCAGTGGTTGGGTCAGTATTATTTTATGGGGTTGTATTAAGGCTTGAAGTCAAAATAAATGCATAAAATCGTCTTCCTCTATGACCCCATTGGTTTTGCAGCCCATTTAATTTAGTGTCTTGGACAGCTTTAGAGCACATTCCATGTGGGCGCGGATGGAAAGGGAGCTGTAGACCAATTGTGGACCAGGGCTTCAAGATAATTACACACATCAAATAAACTGTGTCCTGTTCATCACACCAGAGGTAGACGACATGTCGCACAGATTTCAGATCATTAAAAAGGTCATTTGCACAATGGGACAATTTTGTGTTGGTACACTAGGAAAAATAAATACTCCCTTGACCTCTATCACCTTTCTACCCCCAGGTCTGTCTAAGTTCCATCAGGAACCATCACCCCAAACTGTGCCCGCTGGAGGAGCTGCCCGCTTCGAGTGCCAGATTGAGGGAGTACCAACACCTGTTATTACCTGGGAGAAGGACAAAGTGGCTGTCCCTGAGGAGACAAGGTGACCCCTCTATGTGTTGTTGTTGTCCTTTATCTTCTTCTTATTATACTGTATCTTCTCTTCCGTCTTTTAATTTCCTTACATCAATGAATGAGTGATGTAAATACTCAGGGTTGTTTCAGGAATTCTGCAATTTCGACCCAATTATTTTGAGAGCATATTCCCCTTGTTGTTGTTCTTTTTTTGCCTGTTACTTTTCTTTATCTCTTGTCCCTTCATTAATATCCTAGTACTGTCCATTACATCATGACATCAAGTCATTTAAATGGATGACATATGGGACACGATTTTCGACTTTAATTACTTCCTATAATGTAAGTGAACTAGACCATAGTTTAGTGAAATACTTAATCTGGGAAACACACACACATATGCACAAAGTGTAAGTTTTACTGTATATTCACACTGGTTCAAAGTGCTAAGACTCATCTTAGTTAAATTGGATAAATCCAAATTCTTATGATGTTTTGAGCTTGAAAGCTTGAATCCTAGAACAGATGAAAGCTAGTTAATGTAACAATAACAAATATTGTGTCACTGTCAATTTGCTGCTCATTTGTAAAAACTCACATGCTGAGTTCCACAAATGATCAGACATGGAGCCACATGCCAGACCAAACCAAATTGACTTTGTGTATAAAGCTCATTTAGCTCTGCGCTTTTATATTTGTTCCATGCCATATGTATAAATATGCTTTTTCTCTGCAGTATTTTGCATTGGATTTTTAAGGTGGAAAGTGTGTTTTGTATAATTTCCTTTGATCACTCCATGCTACACTGTTGTTAGTGGGAGTATGAACTTGTCAATCACTCGTAGCAGTAGTCCCTTTTTGGAAACTTTTCCTTCCATGGCATAGTAAGTAACATGTTTCCACCTGGAAAAGAAATGTTGTGACAGAGGAACAGCACGGGTTGCACTGAGCTGTTGCTTTTGCTTGTTGATTGCATTTGAGTTTTTCAGTTTCCTTTAGTTTTAATTGGGCCAAGGATGTTCACATGCCCCCCCCCCCGCCCTCCATTTAAATGTTCCTTCTATGCTCATTAAATATATGAAACATATAATGCACGTGCAAATGATTTTAAAAAGTTGAAGTGAGTATTGGCCTTGAATTTGAAACAAACCACTCACAATGAACTGTCTGTGTTCTTACAGATATAGGAAAAACATTAAGCAGCATGTACACCTGCAGCCACATCCTCGACTGGTCTCCCTCTGTCAGCTGTCTCTCACAATTAGCCTCATTTACTGGGCCGCTTAAAGATATTGGCATTTCACTGTGGCTCCACTGGCCCCCGATGCCTTGGAATCTGTTTCCAGCCTTATTGCACAGGACTAAGTGCTAATAGCTGCTGTAGCCCTGCATGACCCGCAAACAGCTCCCTGCTTATAAGGTCTTATTGGCGGGATGTGGTTCTCCCACCTCAGGCGCTGTTAATGGCCTCTCACAAAGATGAGCTGAGGATGGCTGATACATCGCTGGCTTTTTCTCTCTCTGTGTTCTCTCTTGCTCTAATGTGCCTTTTCATTTCTATTGGCCCCACTGCCATCTCCTGCTCTTTGCTATTATCCCCTTTTCATCTCTATTTCTGTTTTCTCTTTTATCCCCATGTTCTCTTCATTCATGGCTCCCTGTCTTCCTCTCATTATCTCCTTTTTTTTCTCCTTACACTAGCTCTTTATTCTCCTGCTCTCTTTTTCCTCACCTCCTGCTCCACCCCCTTCCTCTCCCCTCCCTTCTGAACAGGCTACCGCTGGTCACATTTTGGTGGCATTAATAGGCTATGATAAAGGTGATAAGAGGTTGTGGGATGGCATTACATTGGCTGGCTTGCAGGCCAGGAGTAAAATGTCTGGAAACCGACCTCCATAAGGGCGGAAGAAGTAGAGACATGTAGGATTAAAGCAGAACAGTGCAAGTAGACATTGTAACCAAAAAGATTGAATACCTCTTCTTTATATACTGTTTTTATAGGTATTCTGTGTTTCTATGCATCTCGAAAACCCGTCTTTCGTCAGAACTTTAGATCCCTGTATTTAAAACACATTTTGAGGATGGAGTCCTGTGAAGACCCAGCAGGATCCCTGCAGAGCTGATCAGCTGGATGTTGTCATGCTGCAGGGCACTAAGCCGATTATTCAGTTGACTCTCTCTCTCATATTCACATTCTTACTCGTTCTCCTTCTGCCACCTCTCCTCTGTTTTGCCCTGTGTGCAACAGGTTCATTACCCTCCCTAACGGTGTGCTCCAGATTCTCGAGGTGACCAAGCAGGATGAGGGTGCCTACCGCTGTGGGGCGTCCAACTCTGCCCGGAAGGACATCAGTCATGAAGCCAGGCTCACTGTGACCACAGGTGAGTTCTGTTTCTGTGCTCTGTAGGGTTTGAAAAGGCAGCCGGGCAATGCTGGGATCTGCCAGGCCAATCTAAAAAACATCTAATGTGGGGTTTAGAACTAGATGCTCTCTCACCGTGGTTTCTCACATGGGTTACACACAGAACCCAGTGTTTGTATTCTGTGATTGAAACTACAGTGTATAATCGAATCCAAATCTAAAACATATTGTCTCAGCAAATATTTTTCAGGCTGAACTAGCGAAGCAGCTTTGCCTAACAAAACAAGAATATGCATTATTTGGACTATGGTGATAACAAATATTTTTTTTAATTTCAAAAGTTTAGCTACTGGGCATGTCTTATACCTCCCAGAAAAGTCCATTCTCAGTGTGTGTGCGCTGCAGGTTTCAAATTTGCACATCGCACCTGTGTAAGGTGCATACAGGACCAGTAGTTGAAACAGCTTTCTAGTGTCAAACTCTGCACAGACATCATTCTGCACAGTGAGAGTCAAACATCTGAGTGAAGTAACAATAAGCAAAAGCCATCTCTTGAGTGGAGGGGGACCTTAAAGATGCATTATAATAGAATACAGTGTTTCCTCTGATTATTCCAGGACTGTAGTAACGCCAGCTGCAAGAATAGCTGATGCAGCACACATAGATGCTGTCGGTGAATAGGGAGAGCGTACAGTATCTAGACCAATCTCGCTATTCATTCCCTTATAATATAACCAGAAAGAGGGGAAAAGAATGATTGTAATGTGATCAGAATATTACTTATCAGTACCATGTAGCATTACTTGAGCAAGGCTATCATCGTTTACTGTGAGGCACCTGAGAATATGACACTAGAATATTATGTAACCTATCTTTGCCACTGTCTTTATCAAGTTGCATAGAGGATGGAAAAATGTGTTTTTGACATAGGTGATGTTCAGCTCAGTTAAACTTTTTTTTTTCTCTCAAAGGTTCTGTGGTTTAGAGCCAAATTGCTTTTCTGAATTGATGTCTGACACTCAGGTCACCCGGGGGCCACCCTGCTAATTGATCCCTTGATTTAAACAAAACAGAGTGGCGCAGTGTTCCGTATAATTACAATGGCTTGTCTGAAAATCGGAGACTTTTCTCAAATCACTGCTGCTCACGGTTGAAAACTATTCTCATTCTATTCTTTCATTCCTTTTAATGTGACTTCAGCCTACGACAAAAATAACTGACCACTGCCATTTGTTATTTCTACACATTCCCTCTCCATTTCTTATTAAAAGCATTTATATTATGTACTGTAAATGTAAATGCAAATGCAAGTGCTGTACATTAACCTTGGCTGTCCTTCAGATTTTATTTGCTGCAACAGGGATCAAGAAACTTTATTCTTTCAGTGTTGACTGGCAGTAGTCACCATATGGTTACTGGTATTCGGCTTATATTTTTAATTAAGCCTCCTATAATTACCTGGCACCGTTGGGCCTGCTCTCTCTATCCACATGACTCATTCTCCCTGTTTGGTAGAAGAACCGCAAATTGTTCAACGTTTCTATTCAGTGACTACATCTGAGCATGACAAATCCAAAAAGTTACACAATTCTGGTACAAACTTTATTTAAGTCATAAGTAAGTAAGTGCTGAAACATTTAAATATGTATTTATGTAGGAATGACTTGTCTTCCAATAATGTTCATCTCTCCTTACCTGTTGTACAAACCACAGCAAATACATAGCCTTTGTTTTCTGAAATCCACCTCAGTTTATTGGATAAAAACTATTTTACATCTTGACACCACAGACATCAATTCAGAATACCATGGCAACAAACAAAGGACAAATGTCACATCATGGTGTAATTATGCTCAAATCAATGAATCTCAAGGCTGAAAATTAAATTAAATAAGTAACGCTGCTTACAAATTATTTCCGTATACTCTCTTTGACTATTTTGGCATACACTCATCTTTCTTTGATCAAAATCCCAGAGTGACTCCAGCCTACACGGACTTGCATTAGTGCATTACGTGGTGCAGTGAATCAGTGACTAGTGTTGTGAGGTGTGATTCCACCATTAGGCAGCTCTCATTAAAGCCATGTCGTATTATCTTATCTGCCTGCGGCTCGCTAGCCAGAGATCAGTCAGCTGTAATTGGCTGCTCTGTGGATACCATTGTGTCCTTTTTTGAGTCCCAGCCTTTGTGTCATTTATAAGAAAGACAAAAAAGGAAGAGAGACAGACAGATGAAGCCAAAGCAAGTGCGTCAGGTGCAGAACTTTTTACACCATCTGCACAGCCACCTTTCAAGACCTCATCTCAATCACTACCATTAAGTTTAAATATGATAATTTAATTTATTTGAATGATTCGTCTGTTCTCTCACTTCTACTGTTATTTGAATAGAAAACATACAATAGAGGGTAAAGTATTCTCCCTTTATTGCATAACATGGAGGCTGATGTTTCCTGGCTATTTTCTGTAGGTGGTCCTGCTGCTGTCGTGGAACCGTAGGAGCAAACTAGTTAAAGCTCTATTACGAGCCATTATAAGTAGCAGATGTCAGATCTAATGCCGTCACTTCGCTCGCTTGAAACGAGTTCTGGGACTAGAATACCTGAACACCTGTAACCAAGCTTTGATAGCTTGATGTTGAGGTCATCAAGCTCACGTATTCAACTTGATCGGATGTAGAAAATGTGAAACACTCAGCTGCCTGCAGTTTCTTCCATTTCTTCTTTGCTTTACCCCCTTAGTTATTTTGTTTTAACATACTTAACACTACATCCGCACCCATCATATCCACTAAAGACCCCTATGAAGGCACACCCTGCAGTGCAGCCTTCGCAAAGGCACGCCGACCCACTTAAAGCCTTATGCATAACCAAGGATTGCAGTATGTAATCTCAATGATTAATTTATAATGTGTTTACATAATGTCAGGCCTCTTTTCTGGAGATCATTAGCAATATGTGCTGCCGAGACAGCCTGGGCTAAGCTTCAACCCATAAACAACATGCTTGAATAACATTCTCAGTCACTGAAGAGGAGCGGTGTGCCATAGCTGCACACCTGTAAATATTAATATGTGCTATAAGGGCTTCCATCCTGTTTCCAAGCAAATCCTCTCACTTGTCGGATCATAATGTGCTATTCCCGTTGTATCCATTTTTTTGAGCTCTTATTTTACAGAAATGCATGTATCCTGTAACCAAGATGGCCTTGAAGCCTTTTAGCACACCATTACTGTGTTTGCATGCTGGGGATTAAACAAGGAATAGTAAAAGAAACTCCACCAGTAATTGGTGAGAGAGAGGATAGCGATGTAGCCCGATAGTCGGACTGAATTGCCGTTTTGTTTCACTTCATTGGTGAATAATGAAGCATTTGAATTCCTGAAAAAGACTGTAGATGTGCGCAGCGATACAGAAGTCGGGGCCAGGCTGATGGCGTTTCTCATGTTTACTGCTCTGCAATGCCAATGCGTACACTTCTTTTGTTGTTCTAGGCTCTACTGAAGCCCTGAACAGAGTTGCCATTGTTGCACCACCTCAGAATGCAACGGTCATGCTTGGCCGTCCTGCTGTGATGGAGTGTATGGCACAAGGCCAGCCGAAGCCACTGGTGTCCTGGAGCAGACAAGGTAACACCCGCAAACGCCTTTCCTCGCTCTTTTCCCTCTGTGGTCCTCGTCCCATTTGTTTTTCTTTTTTAACTGCATCTGTTGCACTTTCGTTATCCGTGTCTCGCTCTCTAAGCATCCGTCTCTCACATACAAAGAACAAACATCAACACGTCAGGATCAGGTTTGCGCACCTGCACTTTAGTTATAAAGTTAGTTGTGGCTGTCGCTTGACAACTGGGCCTCAGCTGTTCTGTTGTGCACTGACCGTTTCTTTGCATTGGATGATTTGTCACATTGATTAATTCACACCTCCACAGCTTTGATGCCCACACACACACACACACACGTATACACACACACACACACACACACACACACGTATACACACACACACACACACACGTATACACACACACACACACACACACACACACTTGTAGTCTTGGTAGGAATGATGTCATGTGAAACCTTTGGAATTTCTTCTTGCTGTGATTTGGCATCATCTCTGCAGTTTTCTTGGTGGCTAGTGCTGCATATGAAATTCTTCCCTCCTTCACACTCTGCTCTGGTATTTTTAAACTTGGGCCCCCTATTTTTAATTATCTATTTTTTTTTTTTTTACACATTTTGAGGTCTAAATGACTAATACTTACCCTTAGTTTTGGAACTGACCCAGCATATCGCCTCCGCCGGCATCCGTAAACGGGCTGCAAGAAGACCTTTTTTGCTTAACCCGAAACAGAAAGTTTTGCTCAAGAAGGAGTCTCGCTCTGAAATCTCGTGAGAGGTTGAGTTGTTTCAGGAAGACAAAAGGATCTTATTCTTTAACAAACTGTCTCTCTCTGTAGGGATCCTTTCCATAATGTTGTCAGACACTTTGAATAACATTCTGAGCCTGTCGGTGGCAAAAAATAGACACAATTGCCCGCAAGGATTACATTGCAGCCATCGCAGCCTGTTTGCAGATGCCAGCTGAGATGATCTACTGGACCAATTCCAAAACATTTGGTAACTATTAGTCATTATGACATATTTTAAAAATAAAATAGGGCCCAGGTTTAAAAATACCGGACTTTCCCTTTAACATATCACCATACAGGGAATTCTGTTGAGGATTATACATTGTGTCAGTGGTCGAAAACTCCACTGCACTTTTCAGGTCATGTGCAATGCAAGGTGGTCGTTGGTGCTTAGTTAGTGACCACCTCTTGTTCACTATGTCTTTAAGTGGCATTGGGAGATAATTCACTTTGTGCGTGATGATAATTCACTGTGGAGGATCAGACAACAGTACACAATAGCAGACAAACTAAACAGCAGTCTATACAGTGAAGGATGATGATGATGATGATTTTACACACGGTATAGGAGTTTGCCAATGCAGACGGTGAACCTAGACTGAAAAGTCATAGAGACACCTGTTGGCCAATGTGTGGGATTACAGGTCAAATCCATCGCTGCTCAAAGTGCTGCCTCTTTCTTTTGTGCTGTTTCTCAGGCAACTGAAAGTCTGGGAAATGATCTCCACTCTTCTCATTGCCTGTCTCTCTTCTTTTATTCATCTGTATGGTCTGAGACTGTGCTGTTGTTCTCTGTTGCTTTCTTCTTTGATCAGATGGAAAGCCCATTTCCACTGATGTGGTCGTCCTCGCAACAAACCTGGTGATTAGGGACACGAGGCGTCACCATGCCGGCGTCTATGTCTGCCGGGCCAACAAGCCCAAGACCAGAGAATTTGTCATTGCTGCTGCTGAGCTGCACGTGCCTGGTAGGAGTCATGTCACCAGCTTCCCCTTAAGTCACCAAGTAACTGAAGATGTGATGGTACTTTTTAATACTATCACATCTACAGACTTTGTAAGGTCTAATGAAAGATGCTATCGAGATGCATTGTGGTAAGTGTAGGATAAAACTAAAATTAACTACATTGATCTTTCCTTTGTAAATCTGTCTCTCATATGTACCCTAACTGTATCGCAGTGTAATACTAAATCTTTAGACTGTCCCTTTTTAATTTTCTGGTGCACATATACTCGGTGTCCCCTGTAAGTCAGAGCTTTGTTTTCTACTTCTAACAGTCCCTCCAGTGATTCTCCAGCCCCCAGAGACAGCGTCCCTCTCCCGGGGAAACACGGCCAGGTTTGTGTGCAACAGCTCCGGGGAGCCTCCTCCCGTGTTGCACTGGCTGATGAACGGCCAGCCCATCAAGTCATTCAGACGGGTGAAGAGTCAAAGCCCTGGAGTCCTGCTCATCAACCAGCTGGCACTGGAGGACGCGGGCTACTACCAGTGCATAGCAGACAACGGGCTGGGCACGGCCTGTGCCACTGCCAAGCTGACGGTCATTGTGAGGGAAGGCCTGCCCAGCGCTCCTCGTCACCTGTCTGCCACGCCCTACTCCAGCACAACTGCCATGCTCACCTGGGAGAAACCTGAGTACAACTCGGACCAAATCATTGGCTACTCTGTGCACTGCCAACGTGCCGCAGGTGTGTCTCTATTCGTGTGTGTGTGTGTTGGCGTATAGTACGCATGTCTACATTTCTTTAAAACAATGTATTTGATTTGAACATTTTCAGGCTCAGATAATGTGGAGTACCAGTTTGCGATGAACAATGACACCACAGAGTATCACGTGAAAGAGCTTCTCCCCCACACTGCCTACACGTTCTTTGTGGTGGCTTACTCTCTCATGGGTGCCAGTCGCCCGTCCCTGCCCATTACTGTAGAGATGCTGGAAGACGGTGAGTAATCAAACTAATATACTAACACACAGGTAGAGTAAGGCCACACAGGTCAAATATGGCCAGCCTGGGATGCTTCACTGACTCGCAGAGTAAACATTATTAGCTTGCCAACCTTTTTTAAAAGCTCCTAAATCATCAGTATCATCCATTACTTAAAAAGTCATAATATCTGACATTTGTTGTTGTGTTTTACTTTAGAATCACCTCATCTGTATGCTGCTCCTTCTTTTGATGCACACTTTAAAAGGTTTACCATGTATTAGCTATAGACATAGTGTGTTTTACAACTGCCCATAACTGTGCATATCAATAGGATATGCCTTGAATGTGCATCATCAGACAGTTCAATTTGTCCTTTTATTCCCTCCTGCAGTGCCGAGTGCACCTCCTCAGCTGTCTATAGCCAGCACCTCTCCCACAGACATCAGGCTGATGTGGCATCCATTGTCCTCGCAGCACAGTCGAGGAGCTGTTACCCGCTACCGCATCGAGTACAGCACTCTGGATCAGGGTGAGTAACCCCTGCCGGACAACAAGCGGACCGTAACGGCCAGTGAAAGCACATTTTAGTGACACGCTGGAGATTTACCCACTTTGGTCTCTTCGCACAACTTCTTCATAATAACAGACATGTCTGGACAGCCTACTATACTTTATGAAATGTTGAATGTTTCTGTTCTGCTCTGTTTCTACAAGTAGTTCATAATGGCTTAAGAGTGTTGAGGCTCAGACATGTGTATTATAGGGTTAAGAATGTATACAGTAATGCAAAAGTGTACTCCCACAGCAGAATGGTTCATTGTGAGTACCCAGCTCTCCAGAATGCACAGGGAGATGATGTTCACTCTGAATGGAACGATTTTCAATGAAAGATCATTCTTGAGTGACAGCAATGTGCTTGCAGAAACAACACTGTGAAAAACACAAATTCTTTCCATCTGTGATACATATCTGTTGAATCATCATTACATGAAAGAATATAGCTGTGCATTTTCTCTGAAAACATTCAGAACATCAGACTAAGTAATACTCCATCATTAGATACATACAGTAATATATATATATATATAGACATAGACAAAGAGAGAGATGTGTGTGTGTTATCTGTTCCCACAGTGGACGCTGTGTTCTCAGTGGAAGTGGGGGGTAATGAGACTCAGTTCACACTAAGAGAGCTGCAGCCCAACCAGGCGTACCGACTGAGGCTAGCAGCTGGAACAGGCGTTGGCTTTGGGGTTCCCTCGGAGTGGGCCCAGCACCAAACATTAGCCCACTACAACTACAGTGACCACAGCATGGGTAAGGACGACACCAGACCTGCCTCTCTTACCAATTGTTCATTCTGTTTTAGCAGCTTTCCCACTGGTCTTTTAGTGTCATATTTTGGAATCACATTGCGTTTAATCCATACAGGGAACGTAACATCTCATTATGAAACACTTAAGCTTTTGAGACATTGAATTTCTGTTTGTGACATTCGGTCACAGTGATTTATGATGCGAAGTGAAATGTGAAACATTGCGGAACCTCGCCACAAAGGAGCCAAGTTAAATGTTATTGTAAGAACATTATCAAGAGAATAAACTCCATGTTTTGTTTGTTTTCTCATTAGTGTCTGTCATGAAAATGATAATGGAATAAGGCCCTACTGCTGCATTGACAGTGAGCTCCAGTGCACATTTACTTGATTGATTTACATCAAGTTTTTTTTTCCTTCTCCATGAAATGTTTCCATCTTGTACTTGCTGGTTTGCTTTCTAAAAACTTTTTGCTAACCTGAATTTTTAGCCTTTCTAGCATCACAGATCTTGTTTCATTTTTTTCTGTTCTACAGACAGTTGGAACCGCTGACATAAAGTAACACTTAAATACAGGTTTATTTTAGTAGCGTCAGAATATGTTATGAAATTCTTGGTCATGTTGTGTGTTTTTTTTTTTTTTTTCTTTTCCAACATTTTTTAGTGATCTTTGCCCCTACTGAGCTAAAAGTCAGAGCCAGAGTGAACACACTCAATGTGACATGGCATGTCTCACCCAATCACACACTGGTCTCTGGCTACAAGCTGTCCTGTCGAGAGGTGGAGGCTGACGAATCGGCCAATGGAGAAAGGACAACACCGACCCACACCATCAGGCTCCGTAAGAAGGCCAGGTATCATCTTCTCACTGGGCTGGGTAAGTCCCTGACAGAGGCCTCTCCGTGTGTAATGTGCTTTTAAGTGTGTTCTGCATTCATTTAGCCAAATACACTAAACACCAAAATCCAGTGAGGCTCAACGACGGAACAGATTTTTCATGGTAATTTTTCTAACCTTGCATTTAGCTGCTTTTGACTAAATGATGCTCACTTTGCTTTAGAAAGATGTTTGATGAAAAAGAGTCAGCTATGTTTGCACACTTACAGTGTACTCAACCTTTGGGCAGCCTTGTTCAATGCTGAGATAGGCAAACGCTTTTTTACCAGTGTCCTTGTCGGCCAGAGTGTTGTATTTCATTCAAAGCCCACGCAGCCGATGTTCCTTTTCAAAAATGAGGAACAGAAATAGTCCAAAGCTGCCTTACAGGTTAAATAATTTGAATGCAGCTTGCACAGTTTCCATTTGCATCTGGAGAGACCACAAATGGATTGACTTCATTAAGATAACATCTAGGGCCTAAATGGCAATGCTTAAATGCAACATGTATGGTTGGAAAAATCCTTGTTTTTTTTTCTTTCTGTCCTCCAGTCCCTGACCGGCAGTACGAGGTCAGGGTTTGGGCATTCAACAAGCAGATAGATGGAGCAGCTGCTGTGTGGAAGGGAAGGACAGACAAGGCCCATGACAGAAGTACGGTTTCTCTTGTGTGTATGTAGACATAATGTGTACACACTAGTGATGTAAATGAATCAAGTAACTGTGCACTGAACTTCACGGACAATATAGCGGTAGGGCCTTGTGTCTTTTGTGTCTTGTGGCAAAGTTTGATATCATTATCATTTTCATGACAGACACTAATGAGAAAACAAACGAAACATGGAGTTTATTATCTTGATAATGTTATTTCAAAAACATTTAACCTGGCCTCTTTGTTATGAGGTTCTCCAATGTTTTACATTTTACTTCGCATTATAAATGACTGTGACTAAGTGGCCACAAGCAGAAAATGAACATTTCAAAAGCTTAAGTGCCCTCCCCCCCCCCACCGCAAATCATTTTTTATGGGGTAATAAAAATGAACAAATTATATTTACATTTTCCAAGATACAATCCAGATATGTGTGTGTCTATGTGTGTGTTAAAGCATCACCGCCGCCCATACGCCCACCTCCATTGCCCCCAACCAGCCTCCAAGCCACAGCCAATGGCTCCACCTCCATCTGGCTGCGCTGGGAGAAACCACGGTTCAGCAACGTGCGCATCATCAACTACACAGTGCGCTGCAGCCCAGTGGGAACCACCAACGCCTCCCTGGTCTCCTATCACACCAGGTCAGAAACCAACAACTGAAACTGAATAATGTCTATAATGTTAAAGACGTTCTGGCCCTGGATATCTCAAAACTTATCACTTTGGTCAACATCTGAACAAGCCTGCTTCCCGCATAACTCCCTGTGTATTAGCGTTTACATTGCAGAGCCCATTTTAACTGTGTTTCTTAAGTAATGATACAAACCTAAACTGTGATGAAATGCACACCTTTCGAAGTAGCCTATTGCTTGGAAAAAATTGGTCACCAAAAGAAACATTCCTCAGGCACTCTTGGTATGAAATTATATTTTAAATGCATTTATTTAGCTGGACATTCTTTCTTTTCACTCCTCCAAGGAAGACCCTTTGAGCTCAAAATCAGTTTGAAGGCAATAAATTGCTTCGCTGCATATAGTAAAGGCTTTTAATTTAAGAATACCTTCTCTGCATTATAGTGCCAGAAGAGCATTTCTTTTAGATGACGCATTTTTTCGTCTTGAAGAGCCCCTTGGCCTCTCTCCATTTCTTTACAAAGAAAAATGTTTTTTGTCCAACATCCAATAAACCCATGACATATTTCATATTTTGAATAGATTCGAGTAGCTCCATTATTAACCATCATTGACCATTTATACAGTAATCAAATGGAGCGTCACTATGAGTCCACCATCTACCGGTACATATTGTGCTCTTGAGCTAAAGATGTGCATAAACACACTCAGCACGCTCAGGACTCTCCCTGTTTGTGTGTTGCAGCTCGGCTCAGGAGATACTGCTCGAGGCATTGAAGCCCTTCACCCGCTACGAGCTGGCGGTGCAGTCTAATGGAGTGGACGTGATGGGACCCTTCAGCGGCACAGTGGAGGAGTCTACTCTGTCAGACCGTGAGTCTGTACTGTGCCCCTGCCAGTTTAGTCAGTTCAGTTTGACCCAGTGATCAAAGTCCCTCTGGCATTTTGTGGCCTTTAAAACATGCTAAATATAACTATGTTAAAGATTTTTCATTCATTTTGATTTTGTTTCTTTTCAATTCTTTTGTTGTGAAAAGCACTTTTTCAAGGTGCTATAACAAATATAATAGTTATTATCAATAGGTGCAAGCTTTCTATGACTCACTTATTGAATGATAACACTCCTTTGCCTCACCACCTTTGCAGTGACCTTGAGCATGTCACTAAACCTATCCTAACCACTGTGCCAAAACAATAGAAGAGTGTCTGGAAGAGGAGGATTCAGGGTCAGGGAGCATTTTCAGTTTGAAGATAAGTTAAAGAAAAAAGTAAGATCTTAAATTTCAGGGTACTCTGTCTACTTGTAGATTTACAGTTGGTCTTAAAATATGTCGCACATATATTTTTTCATTGCCTTATGTTCCTCATAAATAATTTATTCCATCTTGTTCTTAAAGTGCACATTCATGCTTTTGTCTGATTAGCTTTGTCTGATTAGCTGCACTTGATAGGCTGATTATGCCTCGCTATTTTTATCTTGGTCTCCAGCTAGCAAGGTAAACGTGTTACATTTTGGCTCTGTGAGGCCTGCAGATGCTGTAATAAATGCATGTGAAGGTGTGCTCGAGTGTGCCTGTGCGGGCACTTGAGTGTGTGCTCACTCCTGTGTGGATCAGTGTGTTGGCCAGCGGCCAGCGGACATGGTTGGCTTCGATGGCCGATAAGTGGCTGTAATGAAATAGCCAGGTGTAGTAGTGGCTGTGTCTGTCAGCCAAGAAAGGGTGGGGGAGTGTAGAGTGGGCTGCTTTTAATGACATTATTACCACCAATCACCCCATCACTCTCTCCACTGACATGTATCATCACCTGAGCCCCAGCCCATTCCCCCGTTGCCCTGCTTGTCACCTCTCCTCTGCACCCAGGTGGCGTGGACACGAGGACGCAGATGGTTGTCACACAATATGTCAAATCCCCCACCAAGGCAATATACATTCCACAGCTGTGAGGCCTCATTTCTGTGCTCTAATTACTGACCCAGTCCTCCTGTCTCCTTCAGGGCCCTCCACACCTCCGGAGGAGCTGCAGCTGAGCGCTCTGGACTCTTCCTCTGTGCTGGTGAGCTGGCGCCCTCCACTGGAACCTAATGGTATCATCATCAGCTACAGGATCCTGTACAGTGGCAACCTCAGCCAGCCTGAACACATGTGGGAAAACCTGTATCAGGATGGTGGGTGTCCTCTTCACCTAATCGCTGAACTTTTGACTCATATTTTTATTTAGCTTAAGTGCAACTTACTCCTTAGTATCTTAGTAATCCTACAATTTCTGGCTGGAGAGAAACGGTGTGATTAACGATGGGCTTTGACAATATTTATCTGTCTGTCTCTTTCTCAGGGAGCATTACCAGTGTGGAGGTCCAGGGTTTGTCCAGTGGAACCCTTTACTTTTTTAAGTTGGGAGCATCTACTGAGGTGGGGCCAGGGCCTTATTCACATGTGAAGGATGTTCACACCCCTCTTCAGAAATATGGTACATGTCATGTTGCACATATATAGGTGACAGTAAAGAGAGGTAGAAGATAGATTTTTGGTTGGCTGAGATAGTAGATTCTTTATATACTTTATTGATGCCACATAATTCACTGATTATTATTCCAATAACATGATTGCTAATTATTTTTTGACTTTCAGTGCTTAGAAAAGAGAGGTAATATAATACATTTGTTTGTGTTTTTCTTATTTTCATCCCTTTGTTTGTACAGGAATTTGTCATAATCTCACAAGCAAATATGGAAGAAAATAATAGGCATAATAATTAAGATTTTAGAAGGCACTGAATAGCTTATTGTGAAATTGAATCACTACTGAGTATGTAATTTTGAAATAACTCTGAAAGTAAAGTGTTGAAATATTTAACCATCTATCTTTATCTTTCGTGGGTTTCTCTTTGTTTAATTGTTCCGTCTGTCATTTTATGTGGTTCAGTTTCAAAAGCTACCCACGATACTAAAAGAAGACCACGTACATTTAGACAGATTGTGGTTTTGAAGTAAAATCATTCAGTGCAATAAAGTCTGTGGTATTTAAACTTCAACATTAACCTGTTCCATTTCACAACAAGGTATTCAGTTGCTCCTAAGCTTAACAATATTACGGCCATTTTTGCTTCCATAAGCAGACACACACACACACGCACGCATACACCATGCTTTCACACACATCCTCACACATACACCCACACTTTCACGCCGACAGTCATGCACACACACACACACACACACACACACAAGCAAGCATACACCATGCTTTCACACACATCTGCACGCATACACCCACACTTTCACACTCTCTCACACACACACACACACACACATTCCTATGAAAGTGGATAATTTGTCCCTGCCAGCAGAGAAAGTGTAGCTCGGCAGGACACCGTGATTGTGTTTTTTCCATTCTGGTGCATTTTGAGGACGATATTAAATATGGACATCAAAGTGCGACTAAGGAAGAGCTTTGGTTTACTGCTCTCTAACCAGCACAATTGCTGTGAAATGCACTTTCTTTACTCTCATGTCACTTTGTGCTTGAAATCTCATTATACACTTTTTGATTCCGTCAGGTCATGTTAGCGTCACCTGTAATTAAGAAATGCCCGCATTTGTCTACAAACTGAGTGACAGGACCATTAACTCCCATGTGAACTATTATCCAACATTAGCCCATCAAAGTCATTGTCCTTACAAACAGTCCCATCAACAACGAAAATCATCATATACATTTAGTTTAAGCATTTAATTTCTCTCTCATGCTAAAAGAAATATTGTTGTGTACATGCTATCCACCAACCTATAGTAGTTAATCCAGCCTAAGTGCATAATGCAGTGATAGTGTGGTTTTTTTCTTAATAAAAGGACAGAGTAACAGGTTTATTTTGTTCACATAGGATGTAATAGTGTTTCCATTATGCAGTGTGAATGGGACTGGCTGGTGAGTGGGTGAGAGCTCCTGCCATCTGTTTCCTCTCCTCTCTATGCCCAGATTGCCAAAGATGCCCAGCATAAATGAATATCAATGAAGGTTTGCTCTCCCTAGTTGAACGTTGCCTCACATCTCTTCACTACTGTAACTTTGTCTTCAATGAAGGAATCAATACATTGTCACAGGATCTTGAGCCAAATAGTATTTCAAATTAGCTATGTTATTATAAGACTTATTTTTTTAAGATGTAAAATAGTTTTAGATATGAGCCAAAGATTGCGTCTAGCAATAGATCAAATATCACAACCACTATGGCATATATCCACAGGAGCGGCAACATTTCTGCCACGTGTAAACTCTGCGTTGCTCTGATTGTTGTGGTTTCTTTTCTTCTTTTCCTTTTGTTGTTTGATATTTTAACAGAGCTGGACATCCATGCAGTGACAGGCATCATAGTCGGTGTGTGTCTAGGACTGATATGCATCCTCGTTTGCATGTGCTTCAGCTTTCATAATGGCAAATCCAGGTAAGGTAACTGTAGAGCATCAGTACTCATACAGTGCCGTATTCACATCTTACTTCTTTAACTTACAAGTGTTACAAACAAAAGGCCTACTAATGCAACCCAGGCAACTGTGTTAATGTTCAGTCTCTAGTGATCAACTCCTATACTACCCCTCTCATCTCTGCTCCAAATAGGGAGGTGTCTGGGGGCCTGGACTCCACACCTGTGACCCCTCAGTACAGGAGAGGAGGCAGCCCCATTCCCTCCAATGTGCCAGAGTGCAGCGATAGCCACGAGCTGGAGACACTGATGCCCCCAGGCAGCCAAGAGACTGGTCAGCCGCTAGAAGAGGCCCCAGAGGAGCAGAGCCTGATGGCAAGTGCTAATCCTTGGGAAGGGGAGGATGCCCCTGCACCTGATCCCAAGGTCAAAACCTGCAACGGGGGAGTTCTTTTCCAGATGGGGCTTGTATGCGCTGTTATTTTGCACGTGTTGATAGAGGGATAATAGTTGTAATTTTGGTGCATCCACTGTGTTGTCATCTTACAGGCTGCTTGGAATGGCTCTGTGAGTCATAACTGGGCCAACAGAATCACTAGATACAGAGACACCATAACAGAAGACTCTCCAACACTCATTAATGGAGCTCTCCACATGCTAATTACTGATAACGACACGGTAAATGGATGAACTAAATTCAATCACTAATCTAACCTGTGTCCGACAAGCAACTTTAGTTTTAGCATCGCTGGGTCAAATGGCATTTCTGATTGACTGTTTGCTAAACAATGCCCCCCCTCCCCCTCAGTTACTGTTGCTATGCCTGTCAAGCTTTCTGTTCTTGCATCTATGCAATTTACAATGATATTGGTGCAGATTTACTACTTGGAAATGTGTAGTAATTTTTTACATAGTGGGTCTTTGATTTCAGAAAGAGGTTAACAAAGCGGCGTTCTCATTTCTGGCTTCCAAACGACGAGTCTGCCGACTGAAATTAAAACCGTCGCTGGCTATTTAAGCTAATGTTAGCTCCATGAGTTGATTGTAAAAAGTTGTCATACCTGCTCATACTTTCAAACAGTATGTTTTTTTTTGTTTTGGTTTGGTTACAAGAGAAAACGCTTTTAAGATGACGACTAACCAATTTGTTTCTCTCTCAGTTAACAATGCTACTGTTGCTTCCCCAAATCCAATATAGAGCATGATAGACCTGCTAACACAGTGCTACACATTGGATGTGCTACTCTTGACTGGGGCTTTAATTTAACAACCCCTCAAACTAAGGTGACATGGTTAGTTAATTATTCTATACACTCCTTGGCCCTGGTAGCAACAATTACTACGGTAAGCTAGTTAGTCGGACATGCTAACAGTTGAAGCTTCAGCCAGAGTAGATCAAAACACTGCTTAATCAATTCCTTACCAGGGACATAGGCTAATATTTTTAAGCACTGGCTGCACGGGCCACCAGGGCCCTAAATTTGGTGGTACATTTTGGTGGTACAAGTACATTTTTGGTGGCCAAAGTGTAAAGTTATGTAAAAACAATACAGAACAACCAATTTTACGCAACTTAATACAGCCTTCCTAAACTGTGACTTTTCAATAAATGAAAAGACACTAACAGAATAAAATATATTCTTATAATAATTCATTCAAATGCATGTTCTTTGTAAACATATGGTACATATATTCTCTCACAGTCTCTTAGTTCACAGTCTGTCTTTCCTTCCTAAGTAAACTGGATGTTTGTGGAACTGTAACGTTGCTTTGGCGAGGGCTCGCAGTATAGAGTTGAAACTTGGTGGCCACAGGGGGCCACCTACATGGAGGTTTTGGTGGTCACAAGTAACTTTTTGTGGCCATGGACCATGTGGATAATTTCACAACTTGACAAGCCAGTTACAGTTGCTAAACTATGATTGGACCTGTTCAGGGGAGAGGTTTGGCGAACAGTCCATCGTGAGCATTGCTGATTTCTATGTAAAATGTTTGTAATGCTCTTAGGATATGTACTAAGGAGTATAGACTGTGCACTGTACTTTGCCAAAAACTATTCAGTGTTTGAGTTACCCGGACAGATCAACTACCAGTAATAGAACATTCTGAACTAACAGTGACATTGTTTTGTTGCAGGACTTAGAAGATCATCTGTGTGCATCCATGTGCAGCAACCAGGTGGAGGCAGAAGTCATCGTTCACTCAGAGCTGTCAGACCCAGGGACGGAGAAAGAGGAGGGCAGGAAAAGAGATTCTAACGCCACCAGGGGACCCTCATTATCAGAGGACAGATATTCCCCTTTGAGCCAGCGAAGCCCACCAGGACAGGAGGACACTCTAGAAAGATTTTCACTGGTCCAAAGCCCCTTGAGTCTTCCCTCGATAAAGTTGGTGGCCAATCGCAACAGGGAGCTAGAAGGCACTGGAGACCAGCCGAACGCAGACTTGGAGCCACAGCAGGACATGGGGCTAACCAATGGCTTCCACTCCCCAAAGACTGTGCATTCTGTGCTGAGGTCAGAGCATCTGGAGAATGGGGACTCCAGACACTGCCCTTCGGCACCGGGAAAGGCCATCTCTGCCGGGCTGTCCCCTGCCCCCTTCGTCAGCTCCGGCTTTGTCCACTCTACCTCAGCAGCACACGGTTATCTGTGCCCATAGCCTCTGCATGTAGGGCATCGACATACAGACATCAGACTGATTTTCTTTCTTTTATGTTCCCAGGATGAATCCCTAAGGATTATTTTTATGCACCTCATTATTGGATTCCTTTCTCTTCCTTGCAAAGTTTTTATAGGTACTTTGAATCCATTGTTTCATACGTGTGTATATACAGTATACATATACAGTATATTTTTAGTGGTAGACTACTGTATATGCGTATGCATTCTCTAGCATCGGTACGATATTTTCCTCTGGGTTTCTTTCCCGTCTGTAGGAAAGAAAAGAAAGATTTAACTTAACCAAGCAGATGGAAGTGGATTGAAGGAGGCTATTCCCACTGTGTTGCACGTGGCTCTGTTCCACTCAGGAATGAGAAAGCCTGGAGACGGGCTATCATCCTTGATGTTTGGATCGGAAGCGCAGTCTCAATGGGTCTCCCTGGGCTTCGTCTGGTGGATGCTACTTTACCGTGGCACTGAGGAATAAGCCTTAAAGAGTATCTGCACACTCTGAGAGTGCAGAACACCTGTGTCTCTCTCCAACCTCCTGCTGTCTCAGGGTCCACACACACAGAGCTAAAATATAGCTGATTCCATGGTATCACACGCATACTCAAGCGGTCTCCCATAAACACATATTTACACTCACATTTAATTTCCTGACTGGAGTGTGGAGGCCAGAGGTGCCTAATTATTGTAGGCGCGTTTATAACCTCTGTATATTTCTATAGATTATATTCAGTGCAAATACAAAACACATGTCAACATGAAGAAAAAAAACACTGAAAATGTAAAAAGATATGGAGTATACAGATGTGGTACACGTGAAGTATTCGTTTCTAAAATGCCATATATCCAGGTGGTGTGATTAGTAAGCCGGGACACTCAGCTGAAAAGTAAAAAACGGTTTTGCTGTATTTCAGATGGTGGATATCTCATTTGGGAATCAGAGTATTTACATGTTCATGTTGGTATTGGTTAAATTCTGTTGGTGGGAGAACTAGAGGAGATGTCACAACAACGCATCTGTAGACCACTCTTCTGGTTTGGCTCCCAATTAGGGATGCACCAATGCGATACTGTGCCATTAGTTGACATTTTTAACTCAGTATAGTAATTTTTCATGTGAAGTGCTTGTCATGTTTTTAATTTGAGGGAAAATCAACTTGACTCTACAAGCCTATCTGAAAAAAATAAATATATGTGCTCCCATTTTTTTTTTTTATTGACCCCAAAACTGTCCAAGTATTCGATCAGATTGCTTTCCATAATTAACTGATATGGGAAGCTGAGTGAGTCAGTATTGGTTTTGCCAATGTAAAATTGGAACTGGTGCATCTCTACTCCTTATCAACAACACTACCTCATTTCTTTTCAGGACAGTTTCCAGTGTGGTTTTATTAGTTTTATGTAACTAGCACCTTTTTAAGATCTCTTTCTTAACTTGTCTGATTTTACAGCCTTTGGTATTTGCAGAAATAATCATCCGACACTGACTGTACATAATTGTGTTATGTCAAAGGCAATTATGTTGCTTTAGTGCATTGCAGCTTCCTCTCAGATCTCTGAAAGCTTGTATCACTCAGCATTATGTCACAAGTCCTACAGAAAACATTAAACACCTGGTATCTTTGATACGAAGCACCTGAAACTAGGTCTAGTCAGTTTCGTCCTATTGCAGATTTTGACCTGAACGTCCAGTCAAACTAGCAAGGAAAGTAATAGCAATTTGATTCCATTGGAATGAATCGCAATCAATCAAAAGAGCCAAAGGTAACTTGTGCTTATGAAGAGTTCAAATTCTGTGAACTTTGACACAAGAATTTATGCCATTAACCAATAGCAAGCCGTCTTGACAGTGCTGACCTTTAAGGGGATGGCGAGCCAGAGAGTCCAAAATGGAGAAAGCTATTGGAGCTTATTTGCTGTTTTGCACCATTCACTTTTATTTTACCTCCTCTGTCAGAGGAAGACATGTTCCACAAAAGAACAATGGTTAGCAGACAGTTATGCGACAGGAGTCGATGGTACAAATACATATTTTAAATTAGCTGTGTGAACCCATTGTCCTGTTAGAGAGACATAAGCTAACAGACTGTTAGCCAACTGTTAGCTCAGAGAGCTTTAATTTCCCTCTTTAATCACTTTATATCGAATGAAATTGTGTACAAAGGTGAATAAAATGCCAGGGGGAAGTAAACAGAACAGTTTGACTGACTAGCATTAGCCTGGCCTGAACAGCTACTGAGTTTAGCTGAGTGATTAGCTCGCTAGCTATAGCAATTCACCAGATACACCTGTTTTGTGTGGACTAATGAATGTCACTTTATGTATGACAAATGGTGATTTTACAAGCTGGTTCCATTAGGTGCTTCACATCAAAGAGACTATTTTAAGGATGCTAACACTATACTTTAACTCATTTAACTCAGAAAGGGCAAGGGTTAGTCTGTATGAGTCTGAGTGATATAAATTGTACATGATGCATCATATATCTGTGTTATTCTGAGATAATGGCAAGTTTGCAAAAGTTGGGATCGGTTAAAATAATAATAGTAATAATATCCACTTCAAAGATTGACAGAACTAAGCAGAGCATTCGGTGTAGCCCTGTTGTACATGATGTCTCATTTTCTCCCAGGTAGCTTTCTTTCACTCTTCCAGGAGTGAACCGTTCTATCCTATCCACGTTTCTGTCCATGTCCATTTAAGTGTCAAACTCTAACCAGCTCAACTCAATCACATCAGCAACAGAAATGTAAATGGTTCCTCATGACGTATATGAAACACCCTGAACATGTTTCTCACAAAGCTAATTGTCTTCTCTAAAATGTTTATTGTTCTTGATTTTCAGAGCAAAACGTGTCATTGGTACCTCAGAGACTTATTTTTTTATTAGCATTGCCACTTACCATCACATCAAGATTAACATATTTTAACTGCAATAGCAATCATATAGGGACAGACGTGAATGTGTTGCAAATGGGTCAAATATCAATTAAAAGTCTTTTGGGAATGAATGAGGGGTTTGCCACATCAAAAGAATTCAGATTTGACCCATTGCCAGTTACACAAATGTTTATGAAATACTTTCAGACTTTAAAAAAATGTATAGAACTCATTGTACTTTGTTATTTGGCAAGCTCCCCTTTGGCAGGAAACTGCTGACCAGCAGCACCAGTGCACCACTCAGCTCATCATAGCAGCCATGTTTTACGAGTGGCCACACTCCAATTAGTGATGTCAGCCGTTAACGTCCTGCTGTGACATCATTGACTTGGGTGACAATTGAAATGTATAAATGGTAAATGAACTTCACTTAAATAGCACTTTTCAACCTTAACGTTTCCCAAAGCGCTTTTACAGATTGGTCTTGTTCACAAAACGATGGCGATGTAGCTGCCATGCAAGGTGCTGGCCTCCACCGGGAGCAACTTAAGGTTCAGTGTCTTGCCCAAGGACACTTCAGCATGTGGACAGGAGGAGGGATTGAACCACCAACCCTGGGATTAAAGGTTGCTCTACCTCCTGAGCCACAGCTGCAGAGCAGTCGCAGTTTCCTGCCATGTGCTTTGACTGATCATTTGCCCTTTATATGTGCAGTAAGCAAAAGCAAACCACCAAATCTACGTGTGTATATTTTTGATCCAGGTTATTTACTGATACTGTTCTATCTTGATACTGTTTCTCATCATGCTCAATAGCCTGCATGTCCTTAGTCCAGACAGAAGTGTAATATTCTCAAAAGCATTCCAGTTTGATATCTTAAACACACTTCTCTCAGTCCAGGTCCGCCATGATTAGCCATGTTACCTTAAGAAAAGATGTGCTAAAACCCCAGACTGTGTTCCTGCTGCTCTAATAGGTTCCATCCAGACCTGGGTTCAGTTCTTCCATTCACCACACCATTTGTAGGTACTGAAGCTTAAGCTGCAGTGTTTGCAAAACTGTTTGGACTACGACCAAGTGGATGGAGGCCAATGAATCTGGGACATTAAGATAGTGTTTCGAGTAAGTTGTCAGTCACGGTGACAAAAATGAAACTGACTTTTAAAACGTTTTGACTCTTGAAATGTTTAATGAGTATAAAGTTTGTGACGTCTCTCACCATGGATGTTTTCTAGCTGGAAAGTAATGAATAAAAAGGGTCTTTTTGGTCACTGCAGACAGACCACAGACATTTGGCAATCGAGTAGACGAATACACAAAGTACAAATTATCTGCTGTGATGAATTTCTTCCCAGTAACAGAGAAAGTATGTTCACCGTACCAGTGCACCAATTTTTCTGATGGACACACTTCTAAATGATTTAATATGTGCCAGCGAGTAGCAGATTTTGGACGTTGTTCAGTAAACGAAGACACGGTCACACCTGTAATGCAGGAGTTAGATTTTATGATAATGTAACTTCCCAGCTTTAATGTAAAATCTTATGTGCAAATTAATTTTAGTAAGATACAGTATTTAAAATTAGGGGTTTTATTTTATTTTCCCCCCACAAAGTCACGCTGTTTTGCCTGTGTTTTAAGTCTTAATGCAGTAGTGGATTATTATGGTGTGTGGAGCCGACACTAGCATAAAGCCTGCCTGCAGCATAAAGGATGTATACTGCCATTATAGAAGTTCTATTAACACTTTTAACCACTATCTTTTAAATATATGTAACTTTTTATCCTTTTGTTCATTTTTTTTTTTTTTTTTTTTTGGCAACAACAATCAGATTCTTTTGGGAGGAACATTACTCAGATGATTATTTGATCATTTTGGTTTATTTCACCCTCCTTTGTAAGGGTTTTATTAAACAGTATACCTCATGTTGGTAACTCATTGATTTGATTCTGATCGGTTTCTTGATACTGCACATTTTGTAAGAAGTAGAACATACGTATATACGTGAGCATTCTGTTGTTTTGTGATCCCACGTTTTTCATAGAGGATAGGATCGACTGTTTCGTTTTACCTCAGTGTGACTTTTTACTCATTACAGTGGCCTGGATGGTCTTGTCTAGTGGCGAAGGGGTCAGTGGATATAATCTAAATATACTTTTACATTGTTATTCTGCAGTAGTAGTTGTGACCAAGCTTAAAGTTTAAAGCATGGGTTCGCTAAAATGGTACGCATGCTTCAAACAAAAGTCACAAGAGCAAAAGCAAAAATGTTTCTGCATCTTCTGAATAACAGTCTAAGAGTCACTTTTTGGTAGAACACCACTTTGACACAACCCAGGCGACTGAAGTACTAAGCAGGGAGAAGGGCTAAAGGGACGTCCTCCCCAAGGTAGGTCATACCTCTCAGTGCAGACAGCCATTTCAAAAGAATTGTCTCTTCTCTACTCAGGTGCCCCATCTTTGCATAAAATTGTAGAGTATCACGCCAGCATATCTGACTCAGATACATGTCATTTGTTGTCAAACAAAGCCTCATTTTGACCTTTTGGAAAGTAAATTAAGGAAAACTCTTATGAATAGATGATTTGTTTTGTACAGATCGCTCAGTGTATTTCTGTCTCCCGGGCTTTTCTCTGTACATTCTGGTGCTTTGTGGTGAGCTGCTTCGTCCAGTGATGTCACATTGTTGTGCATTTTTTTTTGTACGTCTCCTCTAGTTTTGTGTGCACCGGCTCAGTGTTCTTCTCAGAATGTGTAAGCACAGACTCAGCCTCTGTGGTCATGTGCCACCAGCGACGCTCTGCAGCTACTCAGCCACCTCTGCAATCATTGTGCGCCGAACAAGACATCATTCATGTCAAAAGGCGCTACTGTAGGAGCACTTAACAGATTAGCACTTCTTCTTGGGCCGTGAGCAACTTTGGACAGTCATCTTTACATTTCCAGAAGTGCAATATTCTTCTGTAAAATGACACATTTTTACTTGGTGTTCGTCATGGCGACCATAGCCATAATTTGTGATTGCTTGTTCCGAGGAATCGTCACAGGATAGGTAGTACTTGTGGTTTGTAGAAATATTTCCACTGCGTTACCATGTGTGAAAATGTAAAAACTCACAGCAAGTGTCAAGATGTCTGTCGAAACTACTCTTCTGTAAATAAAGATCAGAGAACGATGAAGCAAGGCTCCGTGTGCATTATTCAGCCCAACTTGAATCTCAGTTTAATTTTCTTTTCTTTCACTTTTTGTCTTCAAAGATTTATCAGTCAATTCCAACTCCTTGTGTGGCTGCTTATCCTGGCATTTATGTTCCCAAAAATGACATTTAAGATATGAGGGAGCTTGGCTTCTTGGGTTATCACTCGTTTTATTCCAATCATTTTGACCTTTATGTTATACCTCAGTGCGTGATATATTGTGCTGTGCTGGTTTGCATCCATAGATTAAAATGAATATCACGGCTTTAACTGTGGGAAGGAAATTAGAAAGGTGCCCTGCAGATGATTTAGTGTATAATTGTGTCAAAAGAATGTCATTAATAAAAAGACCACAGTATGTGCTTGAATAATTCCCCTCACACATAATAAAATGCAGTATATAGTTTATAAGGAAACACAGAACCAATTAAAGATCTATTCTGGTCAATTTTTTCCAGTCAGTCATGTTATGCTTATGTCAGACAGTTTCTTAGTTAGGCACCATCTCTATGTTAGCTTTGTGTTATTTTGGAAATATGCTTTTTTGCTTTCTTGCAGAGAACGCTAATGATCACAATGCCCAAAATGTCTGAAGTGTTTTGTTGCTGCAACTTGTCACATCATTATTTTAAATCATTAAATTGTATAAGGCAAAATGGATATGCTTTCTTATAGGACAAATATTTGCTGTAGGTAATCATATTTGAAAATGGTCATTTATCAGGAAACAATAATAATATTGGGTGCTATTTAAATTTCTGTATATATGCTAGATCAACATGTACGAAGAGGAGAAACTGAATGGAGTTACTTTCTTCAATTTCCACTGAAGGATAATTGCTTATACAAGAAATACGAGGTCTCTATGGCCCAGGGTCCAGTTAAATGCATGCTGTAACCGGTCTCCCAGTTTTCCTTTTGGTAACATGCCTTCAGTTGCTTTGTGCCCCACCCTTTTCAGTCCGGCATAGAGCCTCTGGGTAATAATTTGTCACACTTAAAGATGCCGTTCTTCTAAGAACCACTGGGGGGCAGTGTGATCCTTCTCAAGGACTCTCGAAAAGAAGCACAGTAACCTGCTACCACTCCCATTAGGAGAAACTGCTACTCTGACCTCACACCTGCCTTGGCTGTAGAATTGTGCAAATGTATATAATACTGCATATTCACACCTTCTCAAGCAGATGAAGCGATCACCACAATTTCCCCTAAAAAAAACAACCTAAATTCTTAATACGAAAAGGTGTGGCTGTGTGCATGCGTTGGTGTCTTCTTGTCAGTCTGTCTGTGGTTGGGTCAGTGAGTCGCAAGGGAGACAGACAGGGAAAACAAAGACAGAGAGGAGAGGTGATGGAGATAAGAGGGTGAGATGAGGGCACAGAGTTAAGACTGGAGCACTGAGGCAACATCACATGGCCGAATCCCCTAAAGAGTTAGATAAAAGCTCTTGCTGAGCGACAGAGGGGTCGGGCTCACTATCTTCGCTGTCAATTAGAGGGCGAGGCTCCTCTGCAGAGGTCTGAGAGGGGACACGCATGCACAAACCCCCACATGAACACACAATATCACGCACAAGCATAAAGACGTGCATTCGTATACTTCTCTGTACACGCCAATGCGCCTGTCTGAATGTGTATTGTGAGTGTGTGCATTGTGTTTCCCTCCTCCAGCGGTGGCGTGGTCTCAGGGCTACTTCAGCAAGCCTCATATTTCATCGCGAGTCAGGCGAGGGCTGGACTCATGAGGTAGAGCCCACTGTCTGTGGAGAAATAACTGTGCGCAGCGTTTGCAACAGCCCATTCATTCTGCCCCTTTCTGCTTCTGCAAACTACACTACTACAGTCAGCGTCAGCCCCGCGTTGGAAAGTATTTGCAAACCATTCCTTGTGCTTGTGGAAAGTGAGGGTTCTAGTCCCCAGTTAGCCACAGCACATAAAAGAAAGATGGCACCACCAAAGTGCCTACTTTTTGAGTACAAAATAAATGGATGTTTACTTATTTACAGCATGACATTTCAACCACGGCGAGCCTCCCTCCTTCCATCGCTTACTTTTTTATCATCTTCTGCCAGACAAATAAACATAATGACCATTCGGGTTTGTACAACAACATTATCCTGCAGGATCCAACTTATCCTCTGTGCAGGTTCAAATAAAGAATAATAGGTTTGAAATGTCACAGATTATTTGTCCTTGGATATTGGCTCGTTCAATTTCTTAAAGCATTATATTGACCGCATACCCTTTTCTTCGGCTATTCCTGCTTTACATTCCCATATAAAAGCCACGAGAATCATAGCGGGTGTAGGTGTTCGACATGTGGCAATGACATCAGGTCTGGCCTTAGCTGAATGTCATCCCATCTCTGCTGTCTTTCCTACTGTTTGCCTTTAAATGAAGCATGAATGTGTGCATGCTTGATATTTCTCCTTCTCTTTATGTGAAAAATGAAATAGTATTCGGACTGAAAGATTTCACAACCACACATGAAAGTCCCTGTTCCTGTGTGTCAGTATCTACATTTGTGTGCGCTCCCTTTCCCTGTATACATTCTGCTATTCTCTGAAGTTACTATAAGAAGCGATGCTACTTACAGATAAGACATTTTCTCAACGACAGCCTGACTGTCGTCTGCTTTATTTGAACTACATATCTCTGGAGTTATATTAAATCCTGCATGCTATACAATACGCTTTAATATACCCAATGAAGTAGCTGCAAAAGGTGAGCTCACAGGGGCATGGCTGGCAGAGAAACCAGGGAGCTGTCAGTAATGGCTGTGGACTGTTTGCCCCAGCTTCTTCTCTCCCCTGGGACCTGTGTGCTGCTTTCCATTCACTGTTGGCTGGCCACAATAGGACCCCAGAGGGGGAGCAGCTTTAAAATTCAGTGTATGGCAATTTTCTATACTACAACCACAGGCAAAGTGTAACACTGCTATTTGAAGAAATGGTGCATCCTTGACTCCCTTGTCTAGACGAGTGAGATTAATAGATGAAGGAGGCAGGAGTTGTTAAAAAGAGCCAATGTAGAACTATTAAGCACAATGTGGTGTTGTTTTTTGATATTTAGTTTGTACTTTTACCCATCTTCTCCTTCATTTGCCTCTCCTACTTACAGCCCAAACCGCGCAGGTACATTGCTGATAAGGGGATGCCTTGAATCTGGTAGTGGACTGACAGCATGCCTGTCTGACTGGCTTTACATTGGGCCAACAGTGAATCGATCCAACTACAGCTGTGAGCCAACCATGGCATTGAAAACCTCCAGCTTTCGGGAATGCATGTGGACTAAAGCCTGCATGTTGCCTGCCAGTGAGGGCTTGCTCAGAGTAAAGTGCTGGCTCCTGGCCATCAGTCATCCGACAAGCGTATTACTTGCCCTTACATTATATCCAACTCTGACCTGATGTCAGCGCTTCAGGAGCTCAAACCTCTGCATACATTACACCAGGCCTTTCAGAGTCATACACACACGCAGGTTCTCTAAACTCGAGGGATATCATTCTACCAGTGTTTATGCCTGCTAGCAATACAAAGTTACGCATTTCTAGTGTTTTGCAGTCTGTCAACAACAGTGAGAGCCAGGTCTATATGGCTAACTGAGAGTGGACTTGAACACTGTTTACAGTTTTGTGTCCCTGCTTTTGTTGTTTGCTTTGCTGCATTTCACTCTCTGCATAACTCTCACGAAGGCAGAGGAAGCACAACAGAATACTACAGAAACAACTTGGGTTGTTTCCTTTACAGAAGACAAATGGCAATGACAAAACGTCACAGAGCCAGTCTTTGGACAAAGAATAGCATGTATGGGCATGTGGTGCGTTTAGTGGTAATAAGCTCAGTGCTAAATAATCATTTAAAAAAAACAGTTCTAGTGCACAAATTGAGCATGTCATCTATTACCAATGACAGGTCTCCAGAGTATATCAACTAAATCACATATTAAAAGTGTTATTTTGCAAAATTCTGATAATAACATGCTTTTTGTTAAAACTTGTTAAAAAACAAGTTTTTTAAGGTGGATTTACCTTTGAGGCGAATCTAGAAAAGGCCATTTTTAACACATCCATTTACGCAGTACGCAGCATGCATTTCCACCTCAACACAACATATTATCCTCTTAGCATGTGTTGAAAATGACAAAACAGCGGCTGTAGTCCCGCATCACTAACAAAGATGTGGTGAGAGTGACGGATTCTTTGGAGAGCTCTGTGTCGTACAAAGCTGGGCGCTGACTGTGGCAGTGTTTGGTAGCCTTGCTAGCTGGGCCTGATGCAGGAGACTTATTTCCACATCAGTGAATGGTACAGGCTGAATCTCAGCGGGCTGGGTGACCCACTTTTCAGCTCTCCAAGTACATGTAAGCGTTGTGCGCTGCACATCACACAGCACTCGGCCGTTATCTAGATTCACTCACATGCCACCGCCAGCTTCTTGTGGCAAAAGGCAGTGACGACAGCGAAGGCATGCCAGCACCACAGAAGCATCAAGAAAGTGGTTCAAAATCATTGGTTTATCTTACATAGGCTGGTGCTTTAGTTTAATGAAGAAGCTTTGTTGTTTGTGTTGTTGGCTGAATTTGAAATTAGGTAACACCATCAAGAGTTGGCTCATTGGTCGCTTCCTGTTATTCTGATATATTTGTGCCACCAATGTCATAGAGGAGTGAAATGTCTTGATCGAATGTCTTGTCGCGAAATGTGCTAAACACATATTCCAGAGCACGCTACCGGCTCCACTGGCGACTGTTTAGAAAGGGCTTTACACAGCAGTAGGACAAATAAGGAACTGGCAAAAGGGAGGGAGGAAGCAAGAGATAGCAGGCAGGTTGGTAACTGGTAAACACGCTCACAAAAACACTGGCAGGCTGCAGGAGCAAAACAACATAGACTTAATGGTAAAACTACTAGCAAGCTGCCCTGTTTTTGTATACCGACACTGACTATACTGATGACGAGCCCCAGCTGTCTTTGGCCACAATACATTTCTGTTTCCTGCAAATGTGAGCAGCACCTCCATCAACAGCACACTTGGAAATTAAGCAAAGCTACTGTCCATACAGACCCTGAAGGGGTCCCTCTCTGTAAACCGGGTCTCCATACCTTCCCTGCCAGATCTTAATGAGACAATGTTACCATACTGGAAATCAGCGCTCCAATATGCAAATACATTCTGTCTACTGTGGTGGAAATTTGATCTTTGATCCTTAAGCTTTATGTTTGACTGAATGTTTTTAGTTCGTTAACCATGTGATGTCTACATACATTGAGAAACAATGTTTTCACTCACAACTCACTATATCTGTTTTGCTCAGTTCTGGGAGATAAATGACGGAATGATTTAACTGTACCATAACGAATACTGCTAACACAGGCGCATGCAGGCCTCCCTCCCTCTTGTCCTTGGCTTCCCTCCCTTTTCTCCTCGCCCTCCCTCCCTTCCTATTTTCTTCCATAAAAGATCAGTGGGAGTATTGTTCCTTCTTTTCACTCTACAGACAGCATTTGCTCTCTGTATTGACTGATTGTCCTTCTTGCAAGAATAAAACTCAAAAAACCAACATGGATTGGGATGTTTTCTTATTTCACACTCACCACAGAAAAATGACTACCACTATCAAGGTGATGTGACTCCAGCTTTTATATTTGATACTAAATAAAATAAATATAAATGCTGGTTTCTTTTGACCAGCCACACCAAAATATTCCTATTTTAATCATAACCATAGTCATTCACCAATTTAATAAATTGTATTTAATAAGATATACAGTATATTGTAGAAACAAACAAATGAAGACTTGTAAATACATCATGTATCTACAAAATAAATTAGTGTGAGTTAAGTTTAATATGAAACATGTTGACCAGGTGGAATTTCCCCGCAATGTATTTTGGTAATGTAAAATACATAGAAAGGCCTTATTCATTGGAGATAAGCATAATCTACTGTCTACTGTAATATTAAGATACTTCAGAAAAATGTAGGCCAAAGGCTCAAACGTGAAACAGAAGTGAGTCAGACATTTTTCTTGACAATTACTCAAGTTAATGACGCTCAAACAATTAATATGTCTTTAAGAACACAACAGATTTGCCGAAAAAGTTTGACTAATGTAAAACTACAACATTAGGGATTCTAAATGATGAATAAAAGGGTGTGAGATCATTATTTTAAATTAAAGTCAAATGTCAAAGTCAAAGATGTAAACATTCCCCAAAAAAATCAAAGGCAACTTAGAGCACTGTTTCAGAACATTGTATGACATCATAAAGTCACCCTGACAAAGGCATTCTATAAGAGGGGAGTTCACTAAGTAGAGCTCAGTTCAGATCACACAGTCTAACATTACAGCAGGAAAGAGTACTTCCTAAGAGACACAAAGATGGATGTCCAGAGTTTGCGTTCATATGGACTGAAGAGCATGATGGAGTGTATTTCCAAAGCGATACTCCTCTCTCAGCCTACCGACATCCCCAACTTTTTACTCCGTTATTTGTCGGAGCTGATCAGCTTCAGAGAATCTCACAATGAAGCTGATCCCGAGATTGTCACCTTCAACTACCAAGAGCTGTGGGGTAAAATGTTGTTGAAATATGTGAAATATAAGAGTGGCTAAGGTTAATATTCAGTTATAATATAAATGCTTTTGTTTTACATGATACATGTTTTGGAAAATATATAATGTACTGCTGATATGTTTTTGTTCATGGCGTCCTTCCAGAGAATAACTTCCGGAGAAGAGTGAAGGGAACAACAGAGACGTCTGCAGCATCACCACAAGTTCCATCTAAGGCTGAGATAGGTGAAGCTCTGAAGATGCTGTACTCAGATTTGCTGTCTCTTATTGATCCAAAAGAAGGGATGTCTGCACCACCTCCACGGAATTGTATACAGTTTGGGAGGAATGTACCACCACTTTTCATTGTTGGAGAAGGGAAGACTGCACCAACTCCCGACTATGTCAGCTCAGCGAGGTTTGCTTGTCAACAGCAGAGCAAAAAAACCACTGATGACGTCATGCGCATCCTGAAACTAATGCCCCAAAAGCCAATACCCTCAGACGTGTCAGCTTCAAAGTCCAGCATGGCCAGGAAGCCCTCCGAACTAAAGGCAAAAGAAAAACCTGAAGGAGCCAGTGTACCAAGACCAGAACGCATTCAAGAACCAAGGGAACCAGAAACAGTGCGCACTACTGCCTTTATAACACCAAAGGTCCAGAAGCTGCAGAAGAAGGAATGGATTGAGCCTAACAGGTCACCAGAGAGGAGAGGACAGAGGGTTCTGTGGGCAAACAGGGGAAGAGTAAAGCCTTTACTATATAAGCCAGTTAGAGACAATCAAGGCATTCAGGGTGCAGCCTTCAGTAGACCAGCTTTTGGCTCAGAGGGCATAAACAATTTGAGACGGCCACCTCTTAGCCTCCCTAGCTGCACTTGCCCTCTAATTGTGCATGCCATAACATACAAGCGCATATAGGTCAGATCCTCATCTTTAGGCCTTCAGTAAACTTGCCAGAAAAATGAATCCCTGAACTAAATTAATATTTGTCATGCTGCAAAACCAGCTACCCATCAGCCTTGGAAGGGGGCCCCGCTCTCATGACATCGTTCTCTCAAGGTTTCTTCCATCTTTACCTGTTCAGGGATTAAGGGGGGGCTTTGGGGGGGGTGGCCTTATCATGTGGGCTTTGTCTAAATAAGTAATAACTAATTATACGTTCTGGCTGGATACAAATGAATACAATCAAATCAAATTCAAAATTAGATATTCAAAATTGGACATTCAAAATTGGAAATTAAAAAATAAATAAAATAAAAAATATCCCGTGTTGTAGTATTTCATGCATACTAAAGAAATCCTTAAAGTTTAAGCAAATAATGGTTGGACATTTGGGAAATTATGTCTTTCCTTATGAAATTAGTGAAAAAAGTGAAGCTTGCAGTTTACACTAATTATTTTTTAATCATACCAACATTTCTGTTGTCTTATTTAAATCCTCAGTCATACAGCAACATACAGCCATAATCTTGAAATGACAAGTCAGACTGCACACCTAAAGAGAAACTCTTATAAAGAGAAACTCTTAAATGCAAACATGGAAACACAAGCAGGTGACGTACAACCAGTCTGCAGCTTGTACCAAATTGCACAATGAATTGAGGAAAAATGAGTGAAGGAGGGGCCAGCTGAATGATTTCTATGACTGGTTTTTGGACTCCATATGTTATGGTTTTACAAGGTGGACCCAAACGCAGGAAAATTCTCATGTTCTCTTGACACCATAAAGTCTTTAGAGAAGCAAAAGAAAGTATCTCCTTTGTCACTATTGTATCATAGCAGTGGGCTCCTTAAGTGCCTCTTTGCTTTCAGCCATGATACCAAAAACTGGGAATAACTCTGTGGCCAAATAAGATCTATAGATTACGCCTGTGTGTCTTATGGTCAGTGCTGTCCACCTGCAGCTGCACATCCTGCTGTCTCAGAAGTGTGCATACTGTACATGCATACACACACATACAGTGAGAACACACAACACATTCTTTCACATAAACACAATACAAACAGTAGTAAAATATTTTGCACTAGTAAAAGCACTGAGTTCACTTAAATTTTACTAATAGTCCAGGTTAAATGTGCTCCAGAGGACGACTCAAGGGTGAAAAAAGCAAGTACTAACACTGAATTGTCGGGTTCAATTTAAGCAAAAGGGTCACTTCCCTCGTTTTCATGGCTGACTCAAGATTTATTTAGTAGTTTTGAAGTTTACCTCACAGAGATGTCTCTCTACAAGGTAAAGGATTTAAAACTAAAGTGATTTGTGAAACAGACACAGGCAATACACACTCACATCGTGGAGCCTCCTTTTCATCTAATCAAGTCTAGAACAGGATACCAAGTCTGCTAACAAAAGATTTGCTCCTGGTTTGTCCCGCTCTGGAAGACGCAGTGGGAGGGACAGCAGCGCCTGACCAGTGCAACGACAAGGACCCTCACTGGTTTCCCACCCACAAACACGGGCCACGGGTTGTATTTGAAACACATAACCCTGGGTCCCTGCAGAGATGGACAGTTTATACACTGACAGTTGGCAGGCTGGGTGCCCCTTCTCAAGCTACAGTACACAGTTACGCAGTCAAACTTTACATTCACATTTGAGTTTGTTCAAGCCGCACTGAATCAGCAGCGACCCACGGGTTTCACACACAGCAGGCAAGAAAATTGCTCAAAGCCTGAGCAATTTATGCATGGCTTGTTTTTTGCTGGGCTTATTTACAGTAGATCCCCGCGAAGTGCTTTTAGGGCCACATTCCTGTAAAATGTGTTATGGAATTGCGGTCTTATCAGCCCCATTATTATAGCTGTATCATTCACGTGGGGCTAAAGTGTGGGGCCATTGGTTGGAATAATGGCGGTGGCAAGCCTCGTTACTTGGCAACCTTTGTGTGTCATTGCATCAGTCATTAAGGGTAATAGCAGACATGGCTGGTATAGTAAAAAAAATAAATCATGGCTTGCCTGTTTTGATGTATGAGATGCAAAGTGCTGCTGTGAAAACAGCTCCTTAGTGTGATCTACAATGTGCGTATCTAATCTGGTTTACACTGCTAATGGAAAAGACTGTCTGGGTGGAGGATGATGTACCAACAGGCTCTCAACCTGGGAGTCATGAGATGATGTTCATTCCTCACTCTCATTCTTCTCTAAGTATTTCAACACTGAGCAGTCATTTCAGCAGTAGACATTCTTATGCTTATACAGAGGGACTACACTGAACTGTTTGGTGCTGACAAAATAAATGAATAAATGAGTGATTAAAACACATGCATGAAAAATACACCTAATTGTGGAATATCAAAGTCTCCATTCAGATGAAGGCACATGGAATTCTGATCTCTTCCACCTCTGCAGGCACATTGAGTGGAAAGACACAGGAACAAGAGGCAGGGGTTAATTACATATTTGACATGCATTGCCTGTTCTGCATCATTCTGCATCTTGCCGATGGATTTTACATTTAAGGGATCTTAGGAAGCCTTCAGAAGAGTCTGCATAAGTGAGCTCCCGGAAGTGACTTCAGTTTCATTGTTTCACTTGTAATTCAGAAGGAGCTAATAGGCTGCCTGCTGTTGGGTCTAACAGAGCATCTGCAAAGCAAAACAATTAAAACAAGAGAAAACACGGAGGCTGGGTGATTTGAATCATGGTCCTTGACAGCAGTGTTCTATTCATCAGATTTCATCTGCTGGCAATCTCACTGAGGCTTGATGCAGGAATGGCCTGGGCTTGATCTTCATTTTGTGTTTATATTGTAATGCCATGGTTTGGCTCCTGCCCAGCACCCTGGAGAAATACCCTGCATCTTGTTATCAACAAATCTTCCACGGAGGTGGCGTCAGGCATCCTCCAGATATCCATTCCAGGTTATACTGCAGGAAGACGCACACATTTGGCATGCACTGCATCAGCGAGATTCAGATCAGAGGTGTTTCTAGCACTGGAGAAACACTGCTTTCCTTTTCCTTTTCCGTAAATGGTAGTGTATTGAACGCATTTATACTGATTGCTGGAGTCAATAAATGGCATTCTGTGTGTCTACTTTCAAGCAATAATCAGAGTTTGAAAGAATTACGGTTTAGCTGAATATTTAAATATACAGTCTAAAGACGCGAAATGTGCTCCGTGGTGTGTTGATGGCTAGTTGGAACACTGTTGTATGTACATAAATCACAGCCTCAGCTGTTTTTTACTGCAGATGTATTGGTTTCACCCCTCACCAAACAAGAGCAAGCATTCCTCAGAAGGCTGCTGCAAAACATTGCCCACCATTGAGAGGCAACATCACTCAACCAAAAACTGTTGCAGACTGCTGAAAGCATCACGAGTAATGTGCCAGTAGTAGGCACTGCAAGTTGTCAATTATAGAACAGTTTATTAAGTTGCCTTCCAAATAATATAATGGATTAACCTTTTCACCACAATTCCTGCTCATCTACAAGGGTGAACAAAGTCACAGAAAGTATTTGCAAATGTGACTTCAGTTGGCACAGTAAGGACACGGCATACTGAAAGTCTCTAATTATTTTACAAGCATCCCATCTCAGACTGATTTTTGAGGACAATAACAGAGTGTCATTGTCCTAGAGAGCAGGTTCTGAGACACCCCCGACCGAACAGATGACTTATGCCACGAGGCCACTGGCTCAGGCCGAGCGTGCTCAGCTGATTTATGGTTTCAGCGCTCTGCCTGTGCTGAGATGATTATGCAGGCAGCTCCCTGGGCCCCAAGCAGCCCCATAAAGGTTACTGGAGGTGCTCCACCAATCCTCATCCAGCCATATGGAGACACCATGTTCAGATGCGTTTTAACTGAGGACTTAACCGGAGTGGATCCAAGCTCTCAAAGGGGTTTGGGATCACTTCTATGCAGCCGATCAGCAGAATCCAATACAAACACTTTCACTCTCATATACAAATTCCTAATCTCAGGCTGAGCTTGGCCTTTTCACAGCACAGCTGCTATCAGCCCATGTATGTGGATCCCACCAAGAACCTGACTAAGTAGGACTGTGTGCGGGGGCCTCTGGGAGTGAGGGAAATCGATACAGAATTGACTCTCCCTCCTTAACACTTAACTTCCCAGGCTCTGTCATGCAAAGCCATTTTCTTTGCCACGTATGTGTTTGCTGGGACAGCAGCCTATTGCTAGTCTGCCTGCACTAATATCTGGCAGCTTGGGAGAGATCACACAAGGTATTCTCAATGGCTCGTTATTGGAATTTTCATTTGGAAGACAAATGACAAGACACTAAAGGGCAATTAATCTCTATCTGAACAACCTCTGTGCCCTGTCCTGAACTATTTAGTGACATACAATCACATCTGTGCACCAACACTCCAGAGGAATAGGGATTTGCGTAAGACTGGTTTTGCTCTGGCTTTGGACTAGTAATCAATAATCACCGCCATGATTTTATTAAAGTTATTAGACCAATAATTGCTTTAAAGGCATTTTGAAACAAATTGCCTCTAGTTTGTAAAAAATGTTAGATCAATTTGAACATAGAGAGAACATTGTGTAATGAAAATGAACTGTAATGCTGCATAATTGTAATATGGTGGTGTGGCGGCTCAGTTAGCGCTATGACCTCACAGGAAAAAGGTGTGGTCATCTGGGTCTGAGGGGTTGTGTTTTTCTGTTTTCTTTTGATATTTGTCCTGTCTGCTTTTGGTCTTGTGTTTTCCAGTTTTATTTCTCTTGTCAGTTCAGAGTGTGAGTTACCCGTTAGCGTCCTGTCTGAGCTTGCCATGTGTCCCTGATTATGGATTGTTTTCACCTGCTCCCAGTGTTCACCTGTCTTGTGTTCCCTCATCAGTGTCTTGTCTATTTGTACCTCCTCAGTTGCTTTGTCTCTTGTTGGGTCATTGTGATTCTGTGGGTCTTCATGCTTGTTTGTGTGCGCTGTTCGCGTGCACTCCCTGTGGGCTTTTTTTTTTATGTTTATCACTGGCCTGGACATTTTCTGTTTGCTCTTGGAGTTCGTTGGGTTTCTGTTTTTTTGGACTTTGTCTGCCCAACTGCCTTATCGTTGTGTGTTTTTGGTTGCTCTCAAACACCCTCACAGTGACTTCCTGCCTCGCTGTCTGCATTTTGGGTCCTCTCCCCGCTGCCTGAGATCCAAAATCATAACAAAAGGCTTTAGTGTACTCCACTAGTCCAAAGACATGTTGGCTATTATGAACCTGAGACTTTAAAGCACCCATAGGTGTGAACGTCTGTATATTAGTGTGTCTTGGCCCTGGTCAGAGATTTATCCAGGAGTTTGCCTACATTCCCTCCAACGAGGCTTCAAATAATCTCCTGCCCTTCAATCGAAATTTTTGAGCATGGAAAATGAGAGAATAAATTAGTACGGATGGGTTTTTTTGGGTATGCTCTCAATCATCTTATGAATTTATAACCAATAAACATGGTGCTTAATCAATAGACGGTCATCGGTGAGATTCAGTTTGACAGCAGCTCTCCTGAAAGCATAACAATAGAAGTGTGAGCTACTGCAGCTGTCCTCCCTTGGGCTAACCTTTTTCAACTCATCGTGGCCTCATTCCAAAGCATTTTATTATTGTGCAGCAGTAGCAGCTGCAGCTGAATACAACCAATATCTCTAACGACATTCTAATGTGCCATCGCTTCAGCAGCCGAAACAAACAAACCATCAGCCGCGCCGTCATTAACAATTCACCACACTGTTTGCCCGCCTCTGCAATGAGCCCCGTTTCACGACGCCCGGGTTCATTTTCACTGTGAACTAGTCATAAGCCAAGTTGCATTTCTTTATGATTTAAAAAAAAACACACGTCTTCACATACAAAGGACCCTGAGAGCAGATTCTCTGATTTATATTTCAGGTAGCTACTAGTTGTGAGGGTGGCTCAGCAACTTCGCAGTAATCACCACTGGGTATGGGATCAAAGTTGCAAGAAATGTAAGGACTGGACCCACTGGTTGTCTTTTAATTGAGCCCATAGTTCAGGTTATATTGGCAACAAGGACCCTAGTTACTGGTATGAGCAACAGGGTGTATTAGCGGCTCTTTAACAAGTCTAAATGTATGGTAATTACTTCCAGCAATTAAAATTGCATAGCACCAATGTTGCAGTCACATTTGGCTGGTCTTTGCTGCATTTTAGCTGCCATTACCACGTCATTAACCAGTTTAATTCAGTCCCTGTATTCCCAGATCAAACGCAAACCTGTCTTTAGGCCAAATACATTCAAAACACAGCCAGAACGCTCAAATTAAACATGTGCTACTCTGACCTCTGCTGTTTTTTTTTTTTTTGGTAACACAAATGTGCAGATAATGAGTCGCCACCATTAAGCAGCAAGACCAACCCTTTTTTGTAGCACCAACGCACAGGCTACATTTGGAGTCACGCCCTGTTATGTGATTAAAATATTGTTTTCATTAACCATAAACAATCTTTGACAGTCCTGATAGATTCTCAATCACTGGCAATAGCTTAGTTACACGGGGGAAAAAATGAGAATGAAAGAATAAAGTGAAAGAGTCTACCTAAACACAACCTGCTTATTGGCCTGGCAATTACAGCTCACATAGTCCTTAGTTGCCCTGCTCCAGTAGACTACTGTTTTATCTAACTATGAGGAAATTATTTCCTGCAGTATAACCTTTCCATTTTTCATTTATCTTCTCTGAACCTGGATGTGTCTCTCTCTCCCCACTGTATGCCATCACATCGCTCTACACCCCAAAAACAGTAAATTGATTCCAGCTCTACTTGCCTGTACTATTTATTTCCATTGTACCTTTTAACCCAGGAATAATCAGCAAACATTAAGACCCAGACCTTTAAAGACTTCTTATTCCCACTGCCTGTGATTTTTGGTGACTCAGAAATTGAAGGTAATTCTAGTGTGAAGTCATTCAACATCACAATAATTATTAGTCTTCACAGCCCAAATTTGAAAAGAGGTAATTGGTGATATGTAATATCCCCGAAGGTGTTCAAGATGTAGATGTAGACGAACCTCTTAATTCTCTGTACTTTAAGTCTTCCTGGATAACTCAGTCAAGCTAGTTCATAAAAATGAAACATGCCTACCAAAGTGATAGAACTGGTAAAAGAGCGATCAATTAAAGACCAGTATAGCAGAGACCGACCTTCTGTCGAGGTAAATCTCAAAACGGTCATTTTTATGCGATTAGAATTGTGTTTTTAATTTTTGTATTGTGTAATAGATTATCTTTAAAGGAGACTTGATTGTTGAGGAAACTGACAGTTTGGTAAGTAAATGTATTTGATGAGAAGATCGATACCACGATCAGATGATACCCATATTCATATTTACAACTCAAAATGTATTCTTCCCCATTGCTTTCATGTATTACTCACTATATATATGCAATGAAAACTTATGACCATGGCACTTGTCATCTGCATTCACAAGAGTTAGTCAACCAGAGCATGATTTTGGTGTCGTCTTTACCTAGACTAAACCTAAACTGTTTCTGGCTTTCTGAGGCTCTGTGGGTGTAAAGGGATCCTGTCAGACGTGGAAACAAACATGAGTTTGTAAATAGGTAGGTTCGTGGTGACGATGCATCATCCGAGAACAGGAGCTCCTTAACGTGGCCTGTACACCCGTGTCATCTCCTCATTATAGAGATTAATGACCCAGACATCCATTTAAGCCTATGGACGAGCCTGAACTACAGCGCGCCACGAATCATCAAGTCTTTCAATGCGGGTAAAGGCAACCAATCCTCATTCTTTAGACAATACAGTGTGGACAAGCTTAATGACATGAGACCCCTAAATCATGGAGCACCCTCATATTGGTGTATACACAAAATGGTTGTTTAATATGGGAAAGGATTTTATTTCTTTTTCCTTTTACGCCTGAATATTTTAGGTGATGAGCCCAAATTTCACAGATATAAAAATATATCTGCAGGTGACTACAGCTGGGACTTATGAACTGGAAAACACAATGAGACTAGCTTGAAGCCTTACCTACTTCCAGTTCAAATGTTATGACAATACCACAAAAAATTAATCTTTTATACACATTTTTATGAGTGTATGTATAGGCGCTTCCATTACTGGACAGTTGGAGACTCCAAAAGGACCCATGGTTGTGTATATAAGAGTCAAAACAAAGGTAGGTACAAAGGTATAAAGAACAGGCAGCAAACAATTTACAAAATAACATTCTAACAACAACACTGCAAACTATTTACAGAATACCATTGCGAACTATATACATGACCTTGTACATGACAATCAAGTGTAGGGAAAACACACAAATACATCACAGAAGCATTTCACAGCTTCAATTCACACCTCTGTTCCTTGTGAAGGCCTTACTGCTCCCCCTCCCACTTTTGTCTTACTGGCCACAACCACTCTGGGGAGTCGGGGGGGTGGGTTCCTGAAGTGTAAATTTAGATTTCTGTGTCCGTGTTGCCATTATAACGTCTACAAAAACCACAAAAAGTCCCAAAAATCCCAGCTTAGGTGTTTTGCGCGTGAATGCACGCACAAAGTTCACTTTACTCACGACAATTATAGGTTATAGTTTGATGAAACCCCCTAAAGCGACAGATCCTCGTATTCAGAATTTCATTGGCTATACGACACGCCAATCATTATCATGACGGGCTGCAACTGGCTCATTTTTTAGAAGAAAAAAGATGGGCATGCACTTCCCTTCAATGCAGACTATCATTGGCTATCGTAGTCTGTGGACATGGAAGGTCCGATTGGGTCAAATGAGGTGCCAATCAAAAGATGGGAGGTCAGCGGACATTTTGAAATCAAGACATCGAAAATATCTTCATGTGAGCCGAAGTTTTTACTGAGAACGTATGAAATATTATGCACAACTGTCAACTACTGAGACATGATGCTGCAGCATTCCGTGGGATATATGGATGTAATAACGTGTTTTGGACTAAATATTTTACTGGATTTTTTTCATATGGACTGTTTACAAACGAACAGGAGCGTTTTTGGTATCTTGTTATTGATCTGTGAATTTCTGTGATGCTTCAAAGGTGAGGTGCAATAACTTTGTTTACTTGTTGTGGACTGACATTATCATTGGTTGTATCAGCTGTTGTGGTTGGATCTTGAAATGGTTGGCATCAATCGAATCGCAGGCGGGCCGCTGCAACGGTAATAGGATAAAATAACTGAATCTCTGTTTACTGACTTGAAAGGCCAAGTTGACATGGTTTGTGTTTTAACGTTTACCAGTAAACGCTATCTGTGCTGCTCAGGAAGCTCGCTTAACTACCCGAGAGGAAGCAACAAATGCGTACCCTGCCAGAGTGGTGGGCTGAGACAGCAGCATGCTCCACTTAACAGAAGAAAATTAACAAGCTCAAACAGAGAACTTGGAAGGAAGACAGCACCTGCGAACCATGCAAATTCTAGGGATTGAAGACAAATTCAGGGCAGACTCGTGCCTGACCCACTCAGTGGCCAAGCTTCTTGAAGAGACCCACAGGGCTGCACACACTCCCCGTACCCTGCCTTAAGTTAAGCAGTAGGTTTAAGGCGTATGGGAATACACAGACATATGGTATATAAAATTGAGCAAAACAAAAAGGTTTGGGGAATGCATGGATTAATGTTTATGTCTTTGTTTCAAGAATAATCCTACACAGGAGTGATACAAAAATTATTATACATACCTAGAGAGGTTTACTGGACGGTAAAATGCTACCCAAGCACTAAGGCACAGCAGAGGTACTTCTCATTCATAACATTTCATGCTATTACATTAGGACTGACAGTATTTTCAGTTCCAAGAGTTGGCCTAAGGCTCCCCAGGGCTGTGGTGACTGGGAATCTGGGTGCAATCTATTGCATCAGTCACTCTTGAAAATAACTGAATGAATTTCAGAGCATACAGAACATACAGTAAAAGTGAAATCATTACGATAACTATAGTCAACCAAATGCACTGTAAGCTATTTGCAATTGGTGTTTCACTGTGGCTAAATGGCCTTCGTATAGTAGAACATTTTATTGCACAGTATCTCAAGTAATGAATCATCAGATGACCCAGATTGACCCGAGAGAGTTGACTAGTTTGGATCTATGCTTCTATATTTCTGTTGTTTGCGTAATAATCCTCATGATGCAGTTCTGTGAGCTCAACCAGAGAGCTGATCCAGAGGGGAGATACTAGATGAAGCAAGATAAGTATCATATCACTGTAAACCTGGACAAAGAGTAAGCTACATATCTATATGCTGTATACTGTATGTTGCAGTTGTACTGTGTTCATGCACAATATTAATCTATATTGCTGGTAAAACAACTTTTTTCTCTTGCTATGATTTCATGATCTCCGCAGTGATCCAATATTCTGAATTATATTAATATAATAATCTCACTACTCTGTCTCCTTAATAAAAGCCTACAGTCATTTACCATAAATCAACAAGACTAGAGCATCTAGTGTACAGCCATGCTAGCAGCTGCTAGAGGCTGGAGCCAATCCTAGCTGACATTGGGCGAGAGGCGGGGTACACCTTGGACTCGTAGGCAGTCAATCACAGGGCTGACAACTAGAGACAGACAAACATTCACGCAAACATTCAGTGACACCTACGGGCAATTTAGAGTCATCCGTTAACCCGCTAACCTGCATGTCTTTGGATGGGTGGAGGAAGCCGGGGTACCTGGAGGGAACCCACGTGAACACAGAAGGGCGCCAGCCGACCATTGAAGCATAATATACAATATTATCCCAACTGATCAAGGATATTTAAACCTGCAATGTGCTCAGCTGCTGCTGACTCATCAAAAGCGCAAAAGTGAAAAGGAAAATGCATCTTAAAAGTACAGGCTTAACATGTCGGGCTGATTATCACTTTGGTGTTTCATTCAACATGATTCAGATTTCCATCGGTCTGTGTTCAGAATCAGCAGCTGTATGTTCTTCCTCTGCGATGAGCGCTTGATTTTATCTGCTATCCTCCATAATGGGTTAATTTCTGCTCTGTGTGCACAAGAGGGCACCGACATAAACTTTTAGCTGATGTGAAACATGTTGTTTAGCATGTATAATGTTAAATAGCACTAATAACACTCAGAAAGTAAAGCTACGGGCTGATGGGAATGTCATTAACCAAAGGATGAAGCTGCCAAATATGTTGACAGGGTGAAAGGAATACAGGATCAGCAAAATATGTTGTAGATTCACTCTATATTGTATAGTAGTTCTAGTTTCTTCTTTTCTCCAAGTTTGAATTGTGGAGTTTAGAAAAAATGGCTTGGGACACTGTGGTGCCACATGTCCGTTCAGAGAACCACAGACACTTGAGCACATTTGGTGGAAAGTAATGAAACCCCTCTCTCTGACCATCTGCCACGGGGCTTTCCTGTATACTCTACAGTCTGGACAGAAACAGGGGCAGACTGTGGTGACCTAATGTTGAAACTGAGACACCAACTGGGCTGTACGTCCCTGCCTGGTTATTGATGGTCAGAGTGGGAGATGTAGCCACAAGGAAGTTGTACATCTTACAACAGTCACTGCTGATATTTGCAGTCTGACAACCTGCCCGAATCCCAAACGTCATGCTGCATAAACACACACACCCACACAGAGACATACTTGTGCATATACAAATATACACTTAACCCTGTAAGCAAATATACACAATATACACAGCCATCACACCGTATGTCACTGAGCAAATGGGTGACTTGCATGCAGTGTGTGAACGACGTGTGAAAAGTGGCACTATTCCAGTGATTATGATTAATAGCAAAACTGTCACCATGCAACGGCTATGGCTGAGTGCCTGCATATAAGATTATGTTCCACTCAATGAAGCTATGTCACACTTGTGTGGGGATTTGCGAGGCAGCACATGCATGCAAGCGCCTCCACATGTAAATTACATTAACACGTTGGACAGCCCTCATGCTACACAGAATTTTATGTGGCATTAAAACTATTTTAGGCATGTCGTCCATGATGCTACCTTAGCCGTGACAGAAAACAGCAGAGGGGAACTTAATGGTTGGCGAATGGAAGCAACTGTAAATAAGCTATTTATCATATAAATTGTCAGCACAAATAGTCCATAAACCACATTGTAAAGACATTGTCTCTTGCTTTACATAGTCAACCACAGTCTGGTTTTCTTTTTTCGTTTTCAGAGTTCCCTCATCCTCAAATCCAGTCAGCTAGAGAGGTATTTAACAGCTCGCTCCAGACTTAAAACCATGTAAGCTGCGGTGCAGTAGACAGAGCCAGCATTTACCTCACAGCCAGGCTATAGGTTGGTCAGGGGGCCCTGCATTCAGACTGAGCAGTGAGAGAGCCAAGTGAAGCCAAAAGCTGTAATTACTCATGAACAGATGGCCTTGCTGGAGGACTCTCCTCCCTCAATCCCTCCTTCTCTAAGACCTACTACCTGCTGTGCACTGAGCTCTCGCTGCAGTCAAAGCACTGTTGCGCATAGATTATTGTCCACAGTATACGCGGCGGGAAGGGGCACGTTGTGAACATGCCGCTGAGAATGAGAAGACATCCCTGAACATGAATATGTGTTTAATATCATTTTGTGAGACAGACAGACGTCTACTGGGCACAACATGGAAAACGTTTGCTTTCTCGCAGCTTTAAATTAACAGATCACTGACTCCAGCAGTAGGAGAACAACTGTATATAGTACCGTGCGGTTGGCGTTTTCAGAGAGGCTTTCTGTGGACTCCCATGAGATAAAGATGGAGTGGGATAGATGCTTGCTGTGTTTGCCATGTCCTTTGTTCTCTCTTTGAAACCATGCAGGTGATTTATGGCCCAGTGCAGACAGAAGCAGAAACATATTTCAGCCCAACTCTGCTTATTCTGCAGGCAAAGACAGCGAGAAACTCTTACAGAATTTCTTTTACCTCTTAACGAAAACTTCATGCAAAGTACTGAGGGGCACCACAAGAATGATTCAAGGGCCCCAGACCTCTGGAACAAAATAAGAGATTTGAGATATTTACTGTTTCAGGGGCCCAATTGAGCAGTTTTTTGAAGAAAATGCCCGATAGACATAAGACAGCTCCGGGCTTTCAGATGTAATGGTTTGTCAAATCAAAGTGATATACATGCCATTCGAGCGATCTGGCGACCAGATTCTAGATGCAGGCACTTCCTTTTTAATCAAAGCTGCAAAATGAAACTGCGCGCACTCAGCTGAACACTACACCCAGATGACTGTATCGCAGAGGGAAATAAATTACGTTTCCCCCTCCCTTGTTGTCATGTGTGTTTGCTACAAAACTGCCAACCAGCAGAGGCAATTACAGCATTGTTCACGGCGACTCCACGCTAATGGTTGGCTGCTCAGTGTTGTGGTTCAGTTCCACATCTCATCTATCAGGGTAGGAGCGGTTACAGAGGTCGCTGCAGCAATCCCTCGCCATGTCTAATCACCATAAGATCCCACCTTTTTCCTTTTAAGATGGTGCGTTACTTAGTGCTCAACAAGTATAGTGTCCACCTCTGTAGTGTTTAATGGCTGACTCTTACTTCCCCACTGTGGCTGTAGACCTTTCTCTCTCTTTAATGGTAGGAGGAGGACCAGGCTCCCCTTGCCCACTGAGACACACAGAGCTGTAATTACAGTCAGCCAGATTGGTTAGGAAGAGAGGGCAGGGCAAGTGTGCACCCATAGGACACACTCAAAAGACATATTCAAGCACATGCTATGTATATAGTTCATGGGGACACTATACACACACACACACACAGTATATCCACATGCAGGTGACACATGGTTACCTATCTTACAGCACATACTGATGATGGCACACTCACACACACCTCTCCAGACACACGGCCCTGATGATTTACTATAGCAGCAGGAAGAGAACAGGAGAAGTGGCAAACGGCAGTGATGGAGAGGGAGGGGGGAAAGCCGTGGGGAAATGAAGTGGGGCGCAGACCTGGCCAACTTGTCACAGCGTGTGAGTGGATCCAGCTGGGACACTCCGCTTTCAAGAGAGAAAAGCAAGGAAATAAAGTAAAAGTTGCCTAGTTTTAAAAGTGGTTACTGTAATTGTATTCCGCAGCAACTTTTCTCCAGGTAAGCACGTCTAAAGAATAAGGTGAATAACATGAGTAAGATACAGCCTGCAGAGTAACACAATACACCGCACGTAGTGCAGTGAACCCCAGGAACTGTCTTGCAGGGACTGACAGGTTACAACACAGACGTTTTCACTTTCACAAAAACAGGTGGAACAAGCAACAGGAATCAAGGCTGCATTCCATTTAGGTGTGCCAGTGTCACGGCCCTGGAACGGCGCATGCTGGCTCACTGGCATGAGAAATGGCAGAATGGATGAAAATGTGAACATGCCATGGACTCGACTTCTTTGGTTCCATTGTAGGAAGTATTTCAGGGCGCTGTACAGTGAATAAAGCTGATTCTCAGAATTAGGACACAAAATTGTGGAGGGAAAACGCAGTGCACTATACAGGCACAGTGAACCTTGCTCTGGATCACCTTACAGAGATGCAGCCATTAGGTTACCTGTGTTTGTCAAGTTAATATTCCTGCTTTGATAAAGGTATCCAGAGCCTCCAAACCGGTGCTATGACAAATCAAAATGATCTGGTCGTGCACTCAAATTTTTCTTTAATGTATAAACTAGTTTTTGATAAATAAAATTGTTCACATACAACCCACTTGGTTAATTAAATCTATATTAAATACCAATACAAGTTAAATATCTTCCAAATATCGCAACGGGTATAAAGTTTGAACAACACACGCTGGGCTTGAAAACAGTCAGGTCTAATTTATCCTGAAGGTCACATTTTATATAGATTATCTATTTAAATAAGTTTCCCTTTAGAAAACTTACTTGCTTCCTGTTTTTTATTCTATCGCCTGGATGAATCAAATGCAGTAAAACAGGAATTCTATCCAACTATGCCATGTCGTACAATATTGGCCCTGGTTATGTTGTGTTTTAATTTAGTATCGCATTGTGTTTCATTTGCTTCTAATTGAATTTGATTAAACTATTCTACACGGTGTGGAACTGGATCAGGTCGTATTGTCCTGCACCCCCACAGTGTCATATTGCATGAAGCAGTGATATCAAATAATTTTAATCGGATCATTTTAAGTTAATACCTTTTTTATATCAGATTTACAGATGTGGGCCTGAAGGTACGAAATCCATCAGTTTGCATCTTGAAAAACATCCTGCTGTGAAAGACTTATCTCTCCCTTGAGGTGAGCTTCATCAATGTTCCCCTGAAGAATAAACAGCCCTCTGCTTTGAAGGACACAGAAAAGTCCAGGTTGGACTCATACATAACAGCTGGCATTACATTATCACACAGATGGGCATGTTCCTGTGGCCCATAACTTGTGGATAATGTATCGTCCTCTTGTTGAGCTTCACTGCTGTTTAATCCTCCTGTCATGTGCTCAATTAGCTGCCCCCGCTTTCACCTATAGGCTTTATTTTTGTACAGTAGTAGTAGTAGTAGTAGTAGTAGTAGTAGTAGTAGTAGTAGTAGTAAGAGAAATCAGCTGCCTACATTGACTGCCTGCCAGACATGTAGGCAGGCACACACACACACACACACACACAGACAGACAGAGATAGGACCATAAGGTTAACAACACGGTCGTCATCTTACCATAAAATTACATCAACCAGCTCATCCTCAGAGATCAGAATCCGTTTGTCCTTTGAAATGCGCCGCAGATGATGACTAAAGATTCCTGGTAGAGTTGACAATATGCAAATGAGAGGTCAAGGTTGTGGAAGTTGATGCAATTTTTGCATCTTGGCAGCTCTAACTGTAGGATGAGTCAGGTTGGTGGTCTCCTCCGGTCTCCCTCCCTTCTGGGACTGCATGAGTGAGAGTGTTTTCCTCTGCTCCTGCTACATTTTGCTCTTTTGTGTGTGCGCTTTACTCATTTTAACTTCCTACTTCCACAACGTCTGAATACACGACGAAGAAACAAAACTGGTGCGACGGGCAAAATTGGCGTGGGAAAAGAAAAGAACGGACGAATTAGACTTGCACACACAATTTGAGGCAGGATTGGGCTTCGGCGCGATGATGCAGATTCCTGTAATGTAATTCAATCTAAATTCAGACACATCAAAATGCACCAGATGTTGCCGTGGCTCTGCGATGTCACACAGCATATTTATTTAAAGATATTAATGGCTTTTGTAGCTAGTGACAATGAGACTCAGTAGCTGAAATTGTGACTTTTATACACAGTGGTCTTCAGCTCTTCTCTTTATCTAACATGTCCTCTCTTTGTCCTCCACTCAGTACCCTTCATTTCAGAAAGGCATCTAATATCCAAATATGTACTATACTTACTGTACAGCTGTTATATTGGCTGTTGTATATTAGCTATTCTAATACTTTTCGAATACATTTTGATTGTCCTGTAATGTCATTGATTTGAATCATATGTCAGTTTAGGCTAGCGTGTGGCTGTCTCCACATGCTTCAAAGATTTATCTTAACTGACCACAATTCTTTCTAATCATTAACCATATCTTAAGCCATACTTAATTACCACATGTAATTACTGTAGCAATAATTAAATAAAATGTAAATTTACTGGCATGTACAATTTGAACGCTTCATATGTTGCACAAAACATACCCATAATTCATATGGGTTTTTGTTGCCGGTGCAAGCTCTTGACCACCAGAATATTTTTGCCAGGATTAGTTTGACATTTTAAGAGCATTCACGTATTTGCTTTCTTGCCTAGAGGTGGATGAGAACATTGAAACCACTCTCACATCTGTACACTAAATACAAAGCGACAGCCAGCAGCTGGTTAGCTTAGCTTAAAGACGGGAAAGCAGGAGAAACAGCTAGCCTGGCTGAAAACTAAAAGTCTGCCCACTAGCCCCTCTCAACATGACTAAGTAACACTTCATATCTTGTTTAATTTGTACTAGCAAGCGTGAAAAACTGACTATTTCTTGGCCAAACTTCCTGCGGTCTCTGCTTGGTCTTTTTTACACTTTTTATTTCATAACATAAATATATCGTAAGCTTTAGCTGTACTCTCCATATCTTCACTGCTCTCTCTCTCTCACACCCTTGTATTTTTCTGTTGATCTCTTGATATCTTTCATTTTCTTTTTTCCCCCTGAAACGGACCACAGCTGTAAAGAAAAGACAAAACCGTGACACTGACAAATGGACTTACTTTGTCTGGGCCTCCTGCGTCCTGATTAGATCCACCGTGTGGGCTTTTGTACAATGGACGTCACTGTGGCTAGAATAATCAGCTTTCGTTCAACAGTAGTTAGTCCTGTCATTTCTTAAGAATAACTTATTGCTAATGTGGCTCCATTAGTGATTCTTCAAAATATTTGTGCATCATTTTTGTAGCATTGTAGCAAGGACCTTTTGTCTACTTTTACAGCATTCTACTCCATACTCCGCTCCTGTGTCGCGCTTTAGGCTGCATTGTCATATTTAGCCAGAAATTAACTGCTCTCTGAAGTAACACAGATGGCCAAAATAAAAAGACACAAACATGGCGTTAAAGTTTTGGCAGGTGATGTGTTTTGGAGGGATTATTTCCAGCCATAGATGTGCATTTCATCCTGTGGGTGCCGAATGAGAGTAAATAGAGCATAACTGATCTGAAAACATCTCCGGCACCATGAAGTCACACAAAAAAAGAGAAAGTTTGAGTAATGACTTCGTGGTTAGTACAAAAGATTGCAGAATATTGTGAAAGTAGCTGTAGCTGTTGTCCAAAGAGTAAGCATCAATAGGCAAACATGTTGGAGATAACATGCACCACTAGGAATTTCTCTGCATTAGGTGGGAGGGAATTGCTCTTGAAACATCTATCCAGCAGCACAGTGTGTCTATCATCCTTGGATCTCAAAACTCTAAACAAATATATATATATATATATATATATATATAAATATATATATATATATATATATATATGTATAGACCAGTCAATCTCAGATTTAAAACTCTGGTCCTGATTCTTTAATTTTACAGATATTCTCTACATGTTTTAAAATGCCATAAAGCTATTTAGTGTGAGTTTGGTATAAGGTTATCTCTTGGGTTGTGTGTTCACATGCAATGTGACATGTGAACTATTAGCTTGCCAAATTTACACATCAAAATCTGTCAGGCCTTCGGCAGTACTACTGGATATGTGAAGAAAAAAAATTGTACAAAGCCTTTTGTGGCTCCAGAAGGAGAAGTGACGTCATGCGAGTCAGCGTTGGGTCTGAAAATGAAAAAAGCTCTGGGAGAGTTGGAAAGAAGAAGCTTACCAGACCTCTGCAGTCCACTCCTCATCTCTGCTTGAGGCTACGTTTACCAAATTGTCAGTGGTCGAGTTGCATCGTGGGCAATGTAGGACTCAGGTTTGACGAGGATGAAGAATGCAAAAGGTGATATCTCTGGTTCTGATGCATCGGTTTGATCCTTTTCTTTGACTGTCCATCTTGAATGTTATAAAAGCGTTATGCTGAATCATTTTCACAGTGGTTGTGCTGGTTATGAACCTAAAAGCAAACATAACTGCAAACCAAAGGAAATAATTTTCTCATTGAACTCATCTTTTACATTTCTTTTACTAACTTCTGGCATCAATTTGTTCCTGAATGATTCTGACTGACTAATGTATAGAACAGGATTACCACAACTCAGGGCATTTCACATTTAACATGACAGAACTGTTCCTCAAAAGCAGATAATTTCTTTCCATTTTTATATTGTATATCTCAACACAAAACGCAAGAAAGCAGGTGCGGTGAGTTTGTTAGTTTGTTAGTTCTAATTACTGTAGCTTCCTGAACCTGAAGCTTCTTGATAAACATTCGTTCTAAGTGTTAAAGGGATGCTTACTGGAAAATTGTTCAAAATGACCCAGATATTTTAAACACAGTTGCACATACTTTATGCACATTGAAGAAAAGTAGACTTTTGTACAATATCTCACTAAATATATTTACATGACATACAATTCGCCATCAGTGCAATACATAGGAATGTTGCATATTTACCAAATGTTAGACTCTTTCCTTTATGAAGAAAAATAATTCCAATGACAGAAGCTGATATAACTAATGTGTAAAGTAAGGTGTGCAACTTTCATATTGGTTAACAGCTTCACAGGAAATAAAAAAAATAAAATCTTAGTACCACCTTATAAATAATCAAATATTAAGCATTGAAAAAGTAATAGATCACATGTACATATATATCTTCATACATGTAATGGATTGCTTTTGTACAAATATTTTATATAACTTTGGCAGTTTATCAGGAACAAAGTTATCGGAAAAATATGAAACAATAATATCAAACTATCAGCAATGTCATGTAAGCTTGCCTTCCAAAGCTCATGTTCACAGTGGTCATTCAGAAAGGCTGGAAGCTGATGGCCAAAAAGAAGGAACGAAAAAGCCAAAGAAAAAGAAAACATTTCCATCCGTTCTGCCAAGACTGTTAGCACTGGAGGCTGTCGCCATTGTTGTCATGGTTATAAAATTACAAACACCTATGAAGGTTTACATAGCAGTCATCGCCATTTAAAAAAACATGGTCTATTTTCAGGTCGACTTAAAATACAAACAGTTTGAAGGCAAGGGGACAGGACCCTGCTCGGCGGTCACTGTGGAATCATGGGAGAGACATGACCGAGAAGAGGACGTGCACAACAGTGCTGTGTGGAAGATCGTGAAGCCAAAAAACGAGGGTGCAAAATGAAAGACTCTGCAACAATCAAAACGCCACATGGTCAGAAAATGACTTACACCGGACAAAATAAATCGAGCAAATTTCAAACATACTAAGTTCACCATAATTCATATACGTTGATTTTGTTCTTTTTTTCACTGGTTTGGCACTTTATTGGAACAAATGTCTGTTCAAAAAGATTAAATGTTGTACAAAAGGTATTTCATGTCTCGTTAACATAACTCCTAGAATATAGTACTTAATAGTAAGCATACGGTAAGTAAACACTTGTACATACTGTAGTTTTAAAATGAACATTCCAACAGATGTTTTACGCACATGCACAAAAACAAACAAACACAACTCACTCTCTGTCTCTCGCTCGCTGTCTTGCTGCCTCACAGCGCCTCCTTGGGCCCTTGGGCCTCCTTCGCTTCTCTTTGGACAATCTCATGCTCCAGCTATCCAGAAAAACCAACTTTTGCTACTTCTCTGTCTCCTGTATCTCTTTATCTCTCACTTAAGACAACACAACTCTTTAATACTGCATTTTTGCGTCCACATTACGACACTTCCTCCGTCGATCGTGTGTCCATCTTGAGACGCACAAACTCTTTGGCCACCTCGTCGTTGGTCCTTTGAGAGAGTATCCTCATGATGGTGAGGCCAGTTTCGTCCATGGAGATGGTCTTCATCAGGGGGTAGCAGGCAGAGCAGCTGCCCTTCTCGGCCAGCTCTCGCAGCTGGATGACTGTCATGCCGATGACGCGGTCCTCGCGGGCAAAGCAGTAGTCCTTTACTGAGACGTGCAGCTCGTAGGCCTCTGGACCATGTTCATTACTTAGAACACTGGGAGAAATGACATGGAGAGTTCAGGAAGGTCACCCGATGCACAATCGGTTATATTTTACTCTACTATTACTTCAGAATTCAAAAAGGAAATTATTTAACCTGGCATGGATAATACAAATGTAGGGTTTACCACATCTTGACAGTTGAGAAAGTAAGTTGTACGTCACTTAAAAGTATATTAAATTGACTTTGATGTACTTGTTTTAATTATTGTTCAAAGTTAATGAAAAGCCCAAAGTCTCATTCTGAAGAAATTGTACATGAGGGCAAACCAATTGCTTTTTGGACACTGACATTCGGCTTTGTTCACAGCTGAATATAACATGTCAGTAAGAAACTCCGGCTGGATGACATTTCCCCAGTGAAAAGCTGCCTTATTATGTGTGGCTGCGATGAGACAATTCAATCATGTTTTGCGAGTGAATTTTATGTTTCTATTCAAAAGATCCATTATTCTGAGCCAACTTTTATTTTAGGCTGTTTTCTAATTATCCCCAGCAAATTAACGGCTCCTTAAAATTCAAATGGCCCTGCACTGATCACACTGGCGCTGCTACAACTCAGTCTGCGATCACTTTAGCTCTGTGACCTTAGTTGGCTCGGCTCAGAGAATGACAGGGGACAAATCTATACTGATAGATTGCTAAAGCAGTCGCTTGACTTCCTGCAACATTCAAGCAATTGCATTCTATTTGCTGTTAAAAACAATAGGAAGGATTTCGACAGCAATGTATTACAGGAATTATTTGGTACATTCTACTGTAGGTTGCTAGGGGCAGTTTTGTAGTGTGCAGATAGAATACTAAATACTAGTTTGAAGTTGCAGCAGCATATAAGGTACAGAATTTTGCACACTATTTTGTAAGTTGTATGCAAGCAGGTAAAATGCTGCAAAATAATTAGTAAATAATATAGTACGTGCTTTGCTCCCTCTTCTCTCCCCTCTGTAACTAACATGAAGGAAGCATGATCACTCACTATTGGAATGTTTCATTGTACTTTGGTGACCAGTTGTTATTCTTGGTCTTGGTGCTGAATTTGCGCTTCTTGTCAGCCAGGTGTGGTCCCACGGCGTTGACCTCTACAAATGGGCGGAACATGGCGTTGGTTTGCCAGATGAGGTTGTTCACTGCGACCACTGAGAAATGCAGAGAAAATAACCATCAGCAACATTGTAGATAGTAAGGATATAGTAGGAGAAATTAAAAAGTAAAATATATTCTATGTCCAACACTGTTGCTGAAAATGTGTATTCCTAGCCCCATTTTCTATTTTTGGAAGTGTATTTATCATATTCCCACAGATGATTGGCTAAATGTAGAAAATGTCATATTATGCTGAGAGTCTGTCAGAGCAAGTACAATGGAAGCTGATAGCAGAGGCATTTCCACTTATCTGGCACATTAATGGTAAACATGTCTGGATGTCAGTGGCAGACTATTTTGCACCGACATTAAAAAAGAAAAACAATGTACTGGGATAAACCCACCAAAAAGGAGACAGAGATACTGGTTTGTTTTTTTTGCAGTTCATCTTGGGCTATCAAGATATGAACACAGGACAAAGCATTAAACATGAATGATACAGTTGGAATTTGAACAAGTAAATTCAATTATTTGTACTTTTGTACTGATAAAATGAGGTAAATTACGTTGCTGTATCATACATACGAGTCTGAAACAAGACTAAGAGTTTACAGCCATGCTAGTGGCTCTCTGAGGCTGTACAATGCTCACATTGACAATGCAACAGCAACCATGCTGATCTTAAGCAGGTATAATGTATACCATCTTATTTTAGTTCATGATAACATTTGCTAATTAGCACTAAACACAAATCTGAGGCTTTACAGTTTTACAGGTATTTAGTAATAAACCAAAGTATATGACATTTGGATCTGATGATGGCGCTTGATGAAACGTTAAGGGGAGACCAAAGTTAGAACAATTCATCTGGGGGCTCTAGAGGAAGAGTCAGGATCACTAAATCAGTAGGATTCATAATCTGGATGTCTGTAGAAACGTTTTGGCAAATCCATCAAGTAGATGTTGACTGGAAAAGTCAGGGGATCACCAATGTAGTTAGGATTCTCTTGGCACCCGAGTTTCTTTACCAAATTTCATGGCAATCCATCCATTAGTTGTCAAGACATTTCACCAAAAGCCAAACATTTCAACCTGTTGGTGGTACTAGAGGAAAGGATCACCAAGGTCAGTAGGACTCATCATAGAGGGAACATGAATGTCTGTACAAAATATTATTGCAATCCATCAAATAGTTGTTGAGATATTTCAGTCTTTTACAAAAGTGGTGAAACGACAGCTCGACATTACATTCATAGAGCCGTGCTGCTCGTAGACGTTACATCTACTGATCTATAACTCACGAGTGTTTGGTTAAGCCACAACTCTTTTATAGCCTCTGCAGGAATAGAAAAAAAACCTACAGTACAAGGTCAGCTGTGGTTTTGTTAATTTCGATATTTTTAGTGTTGCTGCTGATCGTGGCCCAGAATCACTATCGCACAAATGAGAATAACACCCTGAGCATGGTGAACATTTGCAGACGTGAATACATCTGAATAGAAATGACAAAAAGCAGGCCTGAGTAAAGGAAACGCTCACCCTTCACGCTGACTTTGTGCTCTCCAGTGCCAGGGTGAGAGATGAGATTCACTTGCATTGACACCTCCCCCACCGACCCGTTGGATGACTGACCTGGACACACACCAAAACAACAACAGGAGAATTGGAAAGAGGCATAATGGGGGGGGGGGGAGGAGAGAACGAAAGGACAGAATCCAAAACTGTGGGTGCAGCTTTTTTGTAGATGAGGTATTCAGAAATGGATCCAAAAAGCAGTGTATGAACAGCTCTCTGTGTGTAGAAGCTAGAATACAAACTTGACTTGATTTCACCCCCATGACAGCCCAGTAGCAGGCACAGCCAGGGTTTCCTTTAGCTTGGGGCTGAACAAGAAGAACAAGAAGGAAAAAAAAGAAACCTGAAATAAACTGACTGATTTGAAGGCCATGGAGGCAGATGGTGTGAAAGGATGATGCACTAAATAAATAATGTTCTACACAATGAAATCATCAAACCAGACAGAAATACAAACAAAACATGGGATTTGACTGAATGTGGACAAGAGGGAATGAAAGCAAAACAACTTATTGGAAAGGTAGAGGGGACAAGAGTGCAAAGGAGGAAATACCCTTTTGGGCATCACACCCTGCACAGTTACGTCAGTGTTACAGTTTCAATCACACGGGGACATGTTGGTGCCAGGAACCAGTTAGAATTGATTGCTGACCATGTGTCTCACTTTGCCTGATGCCCATTTCAGCTGCCTCTACACACGGCCTTGTGTCTCACCCAGCCCGGGACAAACAGATGTTGAATACTGGAAAGCGAGTGCCAGTGTGGTTGATTAAGGGGCATGTTGATCCAATAGCTAATCAATATGTGCCAAACATGCAGTTCCCATAATAGCTGGTAATGAAGAAACAAGACTCCTGATTATTGTAATGATGCTGTACAATTAAGCCCTGGACTTGTGGGAAATGAACAGAACAATGCAACACATTCACTCCAGTTATCGGCTGAAATACTGTCATAAATAAACAGATTCTGGCTGAGATGAGACCAGGCATGTACACAGCAGACACTGGAATGGGCAGTTTGAGGAACATGGGAGAGCAGAGTGTGAATAAGATGAATTGTACATGAGGAAGATAAAGGGAAGCAGATAAAACAAAAAGGTGACAGTGAGGAGTGTCAGCAGATTAAGTGAGAAAAAAATGCTAACAAAAGGAACTGACAGATAAGAATGGAGAGTAGTAGGTATTATTCGTTGCAGATTAGCAGTTTAATTAATTGAATGTTTCCTCTTTGCTGTTTCGAAAATGCTGCCCTTAACCCACACAGGATGTCTTTATTAGCAGAAAGCCATGAAATAGTCACATGAAAACACTGTATGAAGAAAGACCTGTTTATTTTTTACTATTGTATTTCCATTGAAGCACAAAGCAGCTATACACCCTCAGCCCGCTCCCTACAAAACAGAAAGACACGGGTATGCTCCCGAGCGCACACTTGGCAGGAATAGACTAGTGCATGTTATGGTCTAAATGTGTCGCTGCCAGAGCACAGGGGTTGGTGATTAATGGAACAGTGTCCACTGTGCTACATCAAGCATCAGCAGCATCCCTGCACTGTTTACCGACCTAATGCACATCAACCACCTCACTACCTCCACTTATAGACATCGCATTAGACCACCTCAGATAGAGAGCGGCAACATGGTGTGATCTCAGAAGGAGGGAAGAGACGGGATGAGGCAGGAAGAGGAGAAACGCAGCAAACAATCTCAAAATAGCACACAGTGAAAACACTGTGCGTCTATGCCCATCTGCCCGCCACCGAGACCGAGGACACTGGTTGGGCCTGCTGGATGTCTAGTTTTCTCCCATTGCCATTGTGTTTCTCGCCGCCTGCCTATGCAGCGTTCTGCAAGGCTGAACACACTGAGGCAACCAGGAGCTTAAAGCTTCAACGGTCCACTGGGCTGAAATCCTTCTTGAATCTCTCCGGACACCTGAAGGTATTTCAGCCTTGTTACGGAGAGAGATGGGGGAAAACGTTCCATATAGAGACAACAACACATAAAAGTGGGTCAGTGAAGATGGAGGGAATTTATACATTTACACTACACGTATGTCTTATGAATTTGTCTTGACAGTGTTTCTAATGAGAGAGAGAAAAGGAGCATGGGAGCAATCGAGCCCTTCGGGTTATGGGGTGAAGAGGCCATAGATAGCTTTGCTTATTTGTTTTCATGTATTGACAGTGAAAGAGACAAACAACCTATACAGTGAGGGAATTAATGCCATTACTGCAATGTCCACTGCACATACTGGATAAGCCTAAAGAAACTAAAGTGACAGAGATCCTCAGAACGTACATACTGTAATGAAAAGAAAGCAGGAGTCAGATTATTTTCAATCCATCAAGCAAGTGATTTGGTAGTAATAAGGCTTTCCTTATCATTTATCACTGTATATATGGTTATAGTAGTGCAAGGCTGCAGACACACAAGCGTTTATCAAGTTTAATTAGAATATGTTTGCTAACTATTGTCTGGAGAACGTGCTAAAGCGCTGCTGCATAATAGTATCCACAATCTGTGCTTTGTTTTCGCACCTTTCAGCCACTTTCACTATCTAAGCATCTGTTCACATCACTTGGTCTCATTTCTTGCCTTTATAGCAACCTTCTTTTACTCTGAACATACCCATGTGAGACATTTTTTATGGACACAGAAAACTGTCCTTAACCCACAGGTTTTCAGTGCTTGAATGCTGAAGTAATTCCCCTCCCTGAAACCTATTTGAGCCCGACCATGACCAGCTCCTTACCTTGAGAGGTTTGGGTGCATATATATTTCTTGATCAAGGCATCTGTAGGTTGAGTGTAAAGGCTGAGAGCATATTTGAGGGATTTCATATCGGGGCTCTTTTCGAGGAAGGTTTTCTTCAGTCCGTTTCCTCCAGCATGGAAGTATTGCTGCAAGAAAAGAAAAGAAGGAAGGAGCAGCTTAGATTCATATTTTTCCAAGGTAAACAGAAACTTTGGAATAACTTTGAACATGATGGCAGCCTCTTTTGAGTTTGTACACGGAAGCAAGTTGCAGTTGGCCGAGAAAAGAGCCTAGGATTATATGGACAGTATGCATTTTACAAGGAGGAGCAGACACATAAAGAGACCAGAGAAGAGACAGCAGTAATAGCCACTTTTGTAGCTAATTATCATGCATTTAAATCTGAAACCCATGTTTGGATGGTTAATGCCCATTTGTGCTGATAAACCTGATAGCTGAGGACAGACAAGGCTTTGCTTTCTTTTCAAATGCTGTCACCACTCCCACATGTGGAAGGTGGGAGGTTGGCCATGGACAGATCTTATTAACAAAGAAGGCGTTGCTGAAAAGAAGAGAAGTTGAATGTAGGACTTGGAACTTGGAGACACGTTGTAAACCCTTTATAGCCTTTATTCCTTTATGCTTGTTATGTGTTTAGATAGCTCTCCTCCATACCATACGATCAATACAGGAACAAAGGCGTATTTGTTGGGATGGTTGCAGGGTTAGTAGGGTCGGTTGTCGTGATCCAACTTAAAAAGTCGATACCCACTAACCTCATATCTTTAGAAGCGCCGGGAGAAAGACGAACTACAATAGCTGCAGATGGGGTCAACACATTGTAAAGAGCTGCCAGGTGACATCTGAGCCACACAATCTTTATCATATATAGAATGACACCGCTATGAGGTGTTGGTAAATAGTTTTTGAGTCAGCTACATTCTGAGAGCCTTAAAGAAATCCCACTTTTTAAAAAAACAAAAGAAAGATATAAAAGTATATGTTGCCCCTCTTAAGGATTTCTCAACATGATACAGAAATAATTATGAGATTCAGTCTTCATATGGGTGTGTATTCAATATTTTTGCCTTAAGTTTGTTGTCGGGGCTCTGTTAAAGGTATTGTTAAACTTTCAAGTTGTGGTTATTCATTCATTCATTCATTCTCTATGCCGCTTATCCGAAAGGGTCGCGGGGGGGCTGGAGCCAATCCCAGCTGACATTGGGCGAGAGACGGGGGAACACCCTGGACTGGTCGCCAGTCAATCACAGGGCAGTGTTGTGGTTATGTTTATTCAAATACAAAATGCCTTCTTAATCGCCTCATCATGGCATCAAAACCCACAGCGTTGCTTCATGTTGGAAGGTGAGCGTACCGTCAGCCCTAGGCTGCAGTGCTGCACCCCCTCTGGCCGACCCAGCAGAATCCCCCTGCATGCTCAAAATATCACAAGGCCTCTGCAACACTGCCATCCTTCCTATAGTCCTTTTCTTCCCCTTCTAACTTTCCTTCCCTTCTTCCTTATATGCCTTAGTTCTTGAATGTCTTTGTTTCTTTTTTCCTTCTCTGTCCTCTTATCAGTGGCTTACATCTTGTGTTGAACCACGTGAGTCTACACTCTGCTCTTGTTAGGAGTGATGATAAATCTATGCAAACAGGCGCTCCAATATATTTTCCGTATACATTAAGTAATATATATATATATATATATATATATATATATATATAATTTTATTTTTTTTAAATGCTATTGTAAAATAGACTGCACATGCGTCATCCAAATGTATTTAGAACAACAAAGCAACAGCTGTTCCTCTATAATCACTCACAAGCCAAATTTCAAAGGAAGGAACAAATGGTGCATTATCTGTAATAAGTTAAATGAACTGCATGACTTTGTCACATATGCCCATCTCTATGGTCGAGTGCATTTACTCATTGTCCTACCTACAAGTGTTCACAAGTTCAAAGTTCAGCTTGGATTAAATATTTTCAGTGGGATAATCACTAATGCACTCTTACCAAATATTCAAATAGATATACTGTGTTATATCTACATACTGTGGTCTATTTACTAAGTGTATTATCCTTGTGCCACTTAACTGCATTTTATTTATTTATTGTTTGGCTCCTTAATACAGTTTGTGACTTTGGGGGAACATTTAGCCGTACTAGTTTAATACTAGTAGTCGATAATATATATTTGTAGTATTATATTTACAGTTTATTTGGTTCTACTTCAATAAATCTCTCCCATCTTTTGCATCTTTTACATTAGAGGTTTAAAGCTGTTGTGCCTGGATATAACGCAAGTAGGCCTCTGCATAGCATTTGTTGATCTGATCGGCCAACTCTCCTGAGGCACTACTGAACTGTGTTAATTGGAATACTGATGAAAAGAATTCCAGCAACATGATTGATCTAAACCTGCAGGTAGTTTCCTTGGAGACAGTAAAATCAATTAGTTTTCTCAGTACTTTATGATGCAGTGTTCCCCCAGTGGCACCTCACCATAACTCTCCTCTTGTCCCTGTAGAACTGAGGCGTAGTCTTGAAATGGTCTCATATCCCTTTACAATAGTCACGTGGTAGTAAATTAACAGTGCTGTATTTCACACTGTCTTTTGCTGAGAGGCTTTGGCATCTCTCTGTGTTCCTGGATACTAGTCATCTTCAGATGGGTCTAGACTAGCTTTGTGTAATAAAAAAAACAATAAGAACAATTCATACCATCCCGTTACAAGTCATTTTTGCAATTTGAATAATGTTTCTCTCCATTTTAGTATGATGACATCAAAATAAAAAAACACATGCACACAAGGAATGTTTTTTTCCATTTGAGATATAACTGTACAGTAAATGCACCTTTTCTAGCATGTGAATATCTGGTGTTACCGCGGTGTGTGTTTCCCTGTAGGTGATGTAGGTGTCCTACATCTTGATTGCTCAATGAGATGCACCTGGCCTGTTTAAGGGCTGTTTTCACACCTAAACTGTTTGGGTCAGTTAAAACGAACCCTGGTGCATTTGCCCGGTTACTGCGGTTTGTTTGGGCAGGTGTGAACACAGTAATATCAGTCGCGTGTGGACCAAAACAACCGTACCGGGACCCTTTCGAGGAGGTGGTCTTGGCTGGGTTCCAAACAAACTCTGGAGCAGTTTGTTTGAACGATCAGTGTTTCTCAACCTTCTTCCTGTAGTTAATTTCTTGTTCCCACCCCAGGCACTTCTGACCAATAAGCGGAGTGAACATTCTCACATGGTTTGTAGTGATGCATAGTTTGGATTTTTCTCTGTGTGAAAAGAAACCAAGGGGATAAAGCACTGGACATAAACATTGCTACTGTCCCAGCCCACTTACATTCCGGCACCTATGCTTGCCATATTATGCCACATAACCAAGAAGTTAAAGCAGAGGTCAGGTCAATAACATTTCAGGCCATGATGTCCCCATATATATGAGCTGAGCCACAGAAACATTCTCATTTAAGTCCATTTGCATATCTCTGCTCTGCCTCGTGTGGTGGCTCTCCTGTCTTTTTAAAGGTCAGGTTGAGACATCCAGGTGTCTCTTGGTGTACGGCCAACAGTATAATCAACATAAAACTCACCTTGATGGTGGGAAGCACAAGGTCCATGGCTGCACACTGTCGTGGAGTCAGACTCCTGGCTTCCTCTCGAATTACATGCTCCTGGAGGGATATCAGATCAGATAGTGTTGGCAAAACAAGAACACAAGTCGCAATCAGATGCTTTTGAATTTTAAGATGTTTCTCCAGCATAACGATAATCACCTCAGCTGAGCCAAAACAGCATTAGTTGCAGTCAATTGCAGAGTGTCTGATAAATATGAACCCTGCTGTCTCACACCATCTCTAAAAATCCATTTTAATAATAAAAAACGTTTTTTGTCAATTGTATTTGAAGGTTTTCTTATTTATTACAGCAAATAACGCCTGGCACTGCCTTATTTCCCAGGTGTCCCAATGTTTTATGAAATGGCTCTTTGAAGAAACTAAATTGCAGATGTACACACTGCTACAAATGTTGGTCCTAATCTACAGTTCCATGTGTCTGGCCCCTCGTTTGTACAAAAGGACAACTTTTGCAGAAGCTTGGTGTTGTTTGCTAAGATTTAATCAACATAGCCACACTAGAAGAAGTGTGTACAATGTGCAGGACTGTGAAAATGCACATCCCATCCCTCAAATTAGAGGCTGCAGACACACACATAATATCTTTTGTATTCAGAATATGATATAGATTTAATTAATTATGATATAGATTCTAATTAAGCCTGTTTTAAACTGATTTTTAAGAGGTGGTGAGAGATGAAAAGATAATGTCTCGTTTTGATGCCAACATTGCACTGGGCCCACTGTACTGACTCCGTTCCAGTAATCTCCCCAGCCCGTGAGAACAATGTAATGGCGAGCCCCAAAATAATTAGAGGCTGCGGGCAGGAAGAAATACTTCTCTCTAATGAAAATCCCATTAAGAACACTGTGCTTGTTATGCAATTGTCAAAGTGGCTATGCACACAGTATTGTATACACATTATTTGTTACATACTAACAACATATCTTCCCGAGTAACTTTGCTGTTCCATGAATCCATTACATGGGTCAAAGAACACACCACTATAATGATATATGTAATACTGTAATTTCACAGGTATTTATTTTGTATGCTAGCCGCTGTAGTAAATGGTGTTACACACATGCATCAATAATAGAATAGAATTAACTGAATCAGGATGGAAGGAACTAATTGTATAATTGTAATAACTTTACATCAGAGAAATATACACATAGTGGACGAATGAAATAAATAAATATAAATATCAGTAAAGTGAGCTGAAGATTATCAGTCATTATCATAAATAACAAGAGGATGATAAACCACTTTAATGCTTTGGTAGAGAGACCGAAACACACCGACATTTGTACTAATGTACAGTACCCAGTAGTTAAGACCTCTGAGACAGGCACAACACACACATGAATACAAACGTAGACATACACATGTTCACATATGAATACAAAACGTAAATATACACAGATAAATGCCAATAAACACATATTCAGTTTGCATTCCCCTGTACGGCTAAAATACCTCCGTGAGGTACTGTCATACCACAGTTGTTAGTGAAACCACAGAGTAACCACTGATCCATTCCAGCACCTCCCTACACAGAGCTCGAGGGATTAAACATCCTCCGGTCACATCAGCAATTAGATACCAGCCTGGCTAGTGTTGCACTGAGTTACATTGTACAGTGCAAAAGCCTACAGTATCTTACATGACTTTGCTTCCAAATTACATAATCCATCTGTCCAAACTGGTGGATAGAGTAAATCTAAGTGCACAATTAGGAGCAGGCACTAACTGATCCTTTATCTCAACTAAACAATAACAGACAGTGAATGAGAGAAAACATATAAAACTATCAAACATCTATTTTATATTGTGTTAGCTTGTCATGATGTCAGTCATGTTGACATTTGTGGTGTTTCTCTTGTAGTGCATTTAGTCTGTGTATATCTGCATTACCTATAATGCCTCTGATATACTGTTACAATATAATACATAATTCATGTTCAGCATAATTAGAGACTACCTTGAATGCATAGGCATAATGCATGTTTTAATGAGATGACAATTAATCGAATAGGCTTCGAGGTTTAGGGTTCAAACAGAAGAGGGTTCGTGTGCTGAGATCAGAAGCACCCGCTGTAGGTTCATTGAAAAATTACCTTCAGTTTGGACAGTTGTCCCAAGTCCTTGGCAGCATTGAAGATCATCTGAGCTCCTTGCTGTTGGAGAGGCAGATATTTTTCCGTTATGGCAAAATACACAAGGAGATACTCAATAGATGAATATGAAAAAAAATTATTGTATGAACAAATAAAGCAACAGAAGATGAAGGGGCAAACAACAAAATGATGACGATGGCATTGAGCTACACTTTCATGTTTCCACAAAAAACAGCAAATAAGATATTCCTGAGATGAAAAATGTCAACCCGGCTCTTACAGGAGGATTAACAGCATGAAAAAATTCACTCCACATGTGCGACAATTTAGAGATGCCATGTTGTTTCATCTCCTGTACATGTCATTTGTGTTGTATGAGGGAGACTGGGAGGGAGCAGATGGTGGAAATGAGAAAGAGAGACAGGTGGAGAGAGGTGGAGGGCAGGGCGAGAGATGAAAAGAGTAACAGAAAAAGGCAAGAGACAGATAATCAAACTCACACTCTGGTCATTCAGTGGAGGCAGAACAATTGTTCTCTCGATGGTGTTCAGCACAATTTTCCATAGCTCTTTGAGGACTCGTTTCAGCACAGTTTTCTCACAAATCTTGGCAAATAACATCAAACTGCAAAGCGGCAAAAGAAGGGCATTTGTCAGGTCAACAGTCAAAAGCACTCAAACAGAGACAACACAGCTGAATGCACCAAATGATGCCGTCTACATAAATAATATGATTAAATAAAGAAAAACACCTGTGATTCATAGAATAAATGCACCAGTTTTTTGCTTTAATCTCACCCTATTGTGCAGGCAGGGTCTAAGAGACAGCAGGAAGGATTTGGTATTTCCATATCATTAAGAGGATTCCCTGTAATACCCCATTGGCCTCAATGTTGCTTTGACAAATGGTTGAGAGCAATTCCCAGAGCTCAGCTGAACCATATCATCTCTATGGTTCTTTCAAGAACGGCACAGAAGTAAATAGTCCCTAGGTTGAATTAATAGACGTTCACAAATAATGCCAGTCTCACTCTTTTAATTATAAAACTGCTAAACTAAAAACAAAAATAAAACGGAACCGAAAAACTACACATGAATAGACATGTAACTACTGAGCCATGGCATCACTGTACCTTTACAATATACTGCATGTGTGTTGTCAGTTAGTTACTGATCTGTTGAACACCAATGATACTTTTAATATCCCTGGAATCATTAATTCATATGTCTGTACAATATAAAAATGTATTTGTTCAGAAGAATTGCTATTATAGTTTACTATTTGCATGGCTCTGTTAAAACAGCTGATGTGACCATTCAGAAAGCCGTATAATATTGAAAGGGGAAAAAACAAACCCACAGAAAAAATGGTTAACCATAACCAAGATGTTCTATTCAGCATTCATTAGAATGACATTACTGACACCTCAGCTACCATCTCTGTGCCTGTTGCTTCAGGTAAAGCAATAAAGCTCTTAAAACTAGATTTGAACCTCATCGATTCTGATACAACCACACCAAACCAATATTAACAGTGATTAATCAAACTATTCACAAACTCTACAGGTGTAGTCACACCGGATTTCCCTTCCCATTAATTTCTATGACAAATAGGGGGAGACATATCCTTTGCCGGTCACGTATTGACTCTGGGGTTCCAATTTCCATGGGATTAATCTGATTGAACTTTGACATGTGAAATTGCGAGGCTTTCCAATGTCCAGACAGAGGTTTATAACAATTAAGTGATAAGACTGATTCATAACAATGAGTATACTTTACAAATTTGTTGACTGCAGTTGCTAGCCCACTAACCATGCTAGCTCATGCAGTTCATGCAACCTCATCAATGCTACTTACTTCCTGTTCCGTCTGCTTTTTGTCACACCATTTGAGTGCACGTCACCAAGCAAAGTCCTATTCTGACATTACCTGAAGGCCAAAACTCTCATATTTGACAGATAGATTGACTCTTGAATTAATGACTTTCAATTTGTTTGCAAAAGACCAAATTACAAAACCGCCTTAAATGTTAAGGAGATTGGAGGTTAAACTGTGACCATTCAGTATATACCCACTTTTTATCCAGAAGGTCCATGAGAGGCCGGAGGACAGTCTCTGCATCCATGGCAGCGTTGCATCCTTTGGCAGAACCTTTCATCTGCACCAGCTCCTGATTCATCTGCTTCACGCAGTCCTCGATCACAGGTTTGAAACTGTGTGATGGAAAACAACAATACTTGAATGGCATTGTTACTGGGTCCATATTTAAGGCTGCAGAAATGAGGCAATCAGAATCTAGCTCCCTCCTGCTCGTCCTATTAGATTATTGAAAATGTGTTAAGAGCAGGGGTGTCGTTTGTCCAGGCTCAAATGTTTGGCAACTTGCTGTGCTCAGCATGGTGCACAGCAAGAGCTCGAGTCAACTAGAATTTGAGTACATGTCTGTCAATATTTTGAGTATGTGTCTTGTAGTACAATTTCTTTGACAGAACAAGACATGAATGGCTAACTTCAATGAAAACTATCACACACACACACACACACACACACACGTAGAGTCACACTAATGCTCACCTGGAGCCAAACACTCCGCTGAGCTCATCCAGGACCGTGTTGAGCTTATTCTGCAGCTCCTTTAGCAGATCACTGGCCTCGGCATCCAGCTGTCGGTGGAAGACAGACAGTTACTACATCATTAAACTTCATACACTGGCCCACTCTGACTAGAACACTGAATCTCTGCCTTAACTGGGGTGGGAGTGATGGGGGGGGGGTGGGGACGGCAGGCACAGAGGAGAGGTAACCTGCCTCACTGGTGGCCTCCCACTCATTCAGCCTGCCATCTGTGCCGAGCACCGTTCAGAATACAAATGGACGGCTCACCTCCAAGCGCTGCAATGATGACTGCTTACCGAGTCACAAGACACGGTGTCAGCAAAGAAGCAGCCAGCAAGTGGTCTCTCAGAAGGGAAGGAAGGGATTTTGTGCACTACTACACAAGTTACAGTAGAGAGAGTATGCGGGTGGGCAGCCTCGACATTGTCACACCTCAGAGGAATAAAGCTTACTGTCATATAAACATAAATCCTTGTATCTATTGATGTTCTGATACTAAAATCCTTTGACTTACTTCTTATGTTCTGGAGGGAAATTGTTGCTGCAGGGGAAAATACTTTTTGTTTCATTATGAAATTCACTTGAGTGTGCAGCTTTTCTAAATTTTATTTATTATTCAGAAGATCCCGGTGTACCTAAATTAATATAAGTGGCTATACTTTACTACAAACCTCTTAAATCCATGTACTATAAACCTAAATATCAGAGTCTAAACAAATCAGACACGACACTATAATAAAAGATTTTCAGATCCAGCCCACACAAACACTTTTGCAAAATGTATTCACAGCATGTACAGTATGTGCCCATGCATGGCATGTGTTGGGTTTTTGCTGCTCCATATTTATGGATGTGCATGTGATGATTGTGCAGATGTTTACGTTCCTCTGTGGTTTTGGTGCATATTTTGGGAAAATGCATGGGTGGATATTGTGTGGGTACTGTGTGTGAGAGTGTATTTGTGTCACTGTTTGTCTCAGTGCTTATGAATTACGTTCGCCATGTACAAATGTCGAAATATTGATGTTGTGGATGCGGGTGGAAAACACGTTGCCTGAGATGGATGTGTGAGGCCAGGCACCGCACCACATGCATAACAGATTGTCACACTAGACCCGATAAGCTCAGCCATGGAGCCGCTCATCTCACACACTCTAATGGCGAATGGCTCAGCTGGGAAGTGATGTGTAAACTAAACCTTTTATAGACATTGTTATTCTGCAGACATGCTTCTATCTGCAGCATGAACGGGATAGATTTATATGTGTGTGCGTGTGTGTTCACATGGAAAGGATCGCTGCATGCAAGATTTTTCTGTCACAGAGAAAATTGCCCGTAGAGGTTGGAGTTGTTATTTTACTGTTTGAGTTATGGATGACATCTTTTCAAGTGATAGCGGAATAACACTACAGGCCTTGGTCTTTTATCAGTTCCCCTTGGCTTGGGGAAAGTTTTAGACTGGGTCTCTAATTCACAGCATGGTAGTCTGAATCTGAGACTCTGTTTTTCTTGATATTTCCAAGAACACTGTTTCTTGGTGGAAATGCTGCCACAGGAAATTCACCCCACTGTTAGATAAATCAATCCACCTGTTGCATCCTGAGAGGATAAAAATCCAATCTGACTCTGATGCTCCAGCCAAATGTCTAACTGACGACTGCAATCCTGTCAGAAAGGCCTCCATTCAAAGGTAGCTGCAGACATTTCTTTGACTTGCCAAGTGAGGCAGTTTTGTAATTTGAAAATATCAAAGCGTCATCTTCTGAAATGTCAGGTTAAAGATGAGGTCTTGGTTTAGCCCAGAAATGGGATATAATGTTGAGAATAAAACAATGAATATTATTTACATAAATGTATATTGAGTACTATGAATAGATCTGGTGTCGAACGTCTTTTACTCTCCATTTGCACCATCAGGAACTAGTTTAAGTTCTCAATATGTCTACCATAAACACCACAAGAGATTCCTATACATCTATTGCACTTGGCAATTGACAACATTTTTAAATACTTGAATTAAAGTTTATGCAAAGGAAACTAAGGAACACCTGGCTCCTCCATGGGAGCTAGTGTCAGCTGACACTGACGGACAACCAGAGTGAACAAACTCCCTCCTGGCTGACAGCCTATAAACAGCAGCCCAGATTTGCTTCCCTTTGCCTGTTTCAACAATACAATATCTACTCACTGGCAGGTTGTTATCCGGAAACATAGTTTGTCCTAAACAGTGCCAAGTAAATAAAGGTTTGATCAACCCCCTTCACTAAAGTGAGAAAAGCATATTAGCAAACAGGCCGACACCAAACTCAAGCCTGATACCAATGTGGGGAGATCAGTCCATGATGAATCCATAAATGTGGGCTCTGTAAGAGATTATTGCTAATCTCTGTTATTGGTAATGCTATGATAACAGCTCTTGGTAATTACATTGACTCTCTGGGAGTTAATTGCTGATAGGGAAATACTGTGTAATGAAAAGGCTACTGTGCGGAGAGGAAACTAATGGAAAACGTTCACCTGAAATACACTTTGACTGTATACTGTAATCAGTATTCAAGAGAAATTACTAAAGACGTTCTTAAAGATAAACCTGATTGTCCATTAACAATGAATATCCACAATTTTACTTTCTGAAGGGATGTAAAGACTTCTGTTGTCATTATTCTTCAGACAATAATGGCCTGCGAGTGATCCCGATCGAGATCTGCTAACTGTGGGGAGGTAGCAGCATGTCAGCCTAGGGCACAGCTGGAGAGATTTGTTAGTGTTTGAGAAGCTCATTAAACACGGTCTGAAAAATCCTGTCTGAAGCATTTTGTGGCTGCAGCCTGGGGAATGGATAGAGATGATCAAAACCACAGCCAGCAACTTGGTGAGCCTCTGACTCTGCTCTTTCTGTCGGGAAAAAGAAGGGGAACAATGAGCTAAAATAAATATCGTACTTCTAAATAAGCCATGGATAGAGAAGTGGCCGAGAAAAACAAGCAAGCTAAAAATAAAGATGGGATCGGGTGGGTTGAGCCACTATCCCCAGAGCGCCAGGGATGGTGAGCTTGATCAGCTTGTCCAGAGGGGTGATGGGTAATTCATATTCCATATGCTCTGTGGCACATGCTGCTGGAGGGGTGGGGGTGAGAAGCATAGGAGCGTGAGAGGTGGCAGGGAAGGCACAGGGGGTGGGGGCGTGCTGTTTTCGTATCATTCGGTAAATGGTGGGAAGGGGTGTTGACGAGTCCTATTGCACACACCTTACAGAAGGACACAACCCCCTCCTCCTGGAGACAGAGAGAGAGAGCACAGAAAGGAAACGGGGGGGAAACAGGAGACACAACGACAGGAGACAAAATGCAAGGCAAGACAAGCGTTAGATACTGGAGAGAAACATGCGTGTAAGTCATAAGATGCCGTGGCTGCGTCTCCTCAGGTTAGACTGACAGGGAAGATATTCAAAGGTGTTTCAAACCCTACACACAGATTTACAGGGTTTTAACTCAATATTCACGAAAAGGCAACACATGTTACACAGGGGAGATCAGAGGTGGGGAAATGATGGGGGAGATATTGAAGGACCTTATTACAGGTAAAAGTAGAAAAGGTGATATTTGCAAACTAAACTACGTCAGATTAGTCTGTTGGATGGTTAAGTACAGAACTGAGCGAAGGATTACAGAACAACACTGTTGGGGTCAATTCACTTTCACTTTATATAAATGTCATCTGAAATGGTAATTTACATAATCATGACACAGCATTATTTCACAGCACAGTGCTGATCTGGGGATGGAGGTTTAAGCCTCCATTTTGACTGGTATCAACTGCTAAAGTGTCCTTTAGCAAGACACTGAATCCTTTGAAGCCCTGGAGGCGCTCTTCTTAGCTAAACCTTGTGGTTTGACCTTCCAGCGGAAAGACACAAATCAATGCAGTATTGCATTGTACTAATTAATATATTATATGCCGAAAAAAAAAGATCAAAAATCTCAGTTAAACTGAAAGTGAATTGACACAGACGTAGCAGACAGACACACTTTGGTAGGCTCAGACCTGTTTGCCACCCATGGACTCGAACATCTTCTCCAGTTGGACACGGAGCTGCTGAATGTTGTTGAGGAGGATGCAGGGCTGTAAAAGTGCAAGAATGAATGTAATTAGATTAATTGTTTAGTACATTGCGCAGTCCCATGTGTCAGAAGAACAATGCATATACTGTACATATTTAATGTTGTTGACATCCTTCTAAAACCTGGTACATTAAATTCTTTACAGCTGCCAAACTTCAAATGGGCAAAAACACTCAAATGCATCAGTTTTGATTTCCTGACACATCATCTATACAAAGATGCAAGGTTTCTTCACAACATCGACAGTCAGAAGGGAAACGCACTACATAATACAACAGGGAGAGAAATGTCTGCACTGAATATGTCAGGCATTATCGATTATCAGCCCCACAACAAGTTTAACAGATGACAGACATTAATCACACTGCTTTTTATGGAGACTGTGAATAATCCTTCAGTCAGTCCCATATTATGTGCAACATGTGCCCAAAAAAAAAAAACAACAGACAAACATACAACACCCCAGAATTATGATAGTGATAAAGGATAGTGCTAAAATGATAATTCTGCGCCGCACACGAGGAGACGGATGATTGGTGTCTTTCAATCCACAAAGGAGCCAATAGCATCTCTGCAGCAGCACATAAAGGCTTTCTCTCTACTAGATTTATGAGCATATTTGTATGGGAGTGATTAGATCTAAATCTGAATAAAAGCAATGGAGATGTCCCTCAGCTACATATTTCTAGCTTGAGAGAGGGTGAAAAATATAGAATAAAGGGTTTAGTCCACTAACACTCGCACTGGATGTATCATCATCCTATCGGCTAAATGCCGGGGGCTGCTGTGATACCGGTCAGGATACAATTAATTCAAAATTCTGCTGCATGAGTGCTGACTAAGACCAAAAGCAGAGCACACATTACATCTTTTAAAGTCTTTCACACTGGTTACCTGTTCTTGTATTAATTTAAAAATACTTTATAAGGCACTACATGGCCAAGCAATGCTTTTGGTTTATGAACTGGGAAGGCCCCTCAGATAGCCTTGGGTAGGGAGGGAGTAGGGAGTTTTGGGACGTAGTTAAAGAAGGCTGAGCTGCCAATTTTCTTATTCGTGTGACAGTTCTTATATTGTATATGATTTGACTTAAGGGGTCAGAAGCCACACAGGTTGGGAAACACTGCTCTCTCTTAATATATGTTTCAGTTTGTTGCAATGTCAAGTTGCAATGTCAGACACAGCACGTTCTTGGTAAAGATGGCTATGATGTACATCATGTGCTAAACTGTATATATGACAGCCTAACAAATCAGAGATTAGGTAAAATTTGATGCAATCCTTCAACTGTAACAACTCCACCTGCTTCTTATTCCCTTTCTCCCATCATCAGTCTGTTCAGCCCTGTCTCGAGGAGGAGGGACATTTCGTGTTTTCTCTGGGACAATTGTAATGAGCCTGTCAACACTTTAAAGAAACATCTGTCTCCTCCGCTAGTACCCTTTGTGTTATCTCTCACTTCAACTTCAAAGACCAGTGTGGATAATTAGACCACTCAAAAGGCTCTGCATTTAGTCACCCGTCACATTTAAAACAATGGACAGAGAGCCCAAACGTTACCAATTACTTTTCGCTATCAGCTGTGGGCTGTGAGATGAATAACTGGTTAATAGTGACACTTTGTTAAGTGCGTTACAGAAAACAGGGCAGGGCTCAGTGTAGAACAGACTAGGTTGCTATCTGAAATGTTTTCCACATGGTCTCCATGCAATCCGCTGTTAGAGACAGTCATCATGGCAACACCATCATCTGACATAACATATTTGCATCAAAAGTCAATGCAACCTTTTCTATTGCCATTTGCAGACTGTGAGTGGGCACTTACCACGTTCTCCTTAGTCAAATACAAAGGAAAGTCCTTGGATGTGATTGCAGCATACTGCAGAAGAACTTTGTTGATAGTCTGTAGAGAGAGAGAGAGAAACTGTTTTATAATTAGTTTGTTTGCTGTTTTATTATTGAATTTCTGGGACTCACTGAAAACTTCTAAAGCAGTCACAGCCTAATAACCAGATAATATCAAACAGAATAAATATACCACAGAGTCCCCTTAGATCAATTGCTAACTCTTTAACTGTGAGTTATCACTCCCCACAGGAGTATTCAGGTTTCACTGGGGGACCTTTCAAAAGATCCTGACCTTCGCAAAGCGGCACATGAAGTGAGCCAGAGCCTGTGGGTTTGGACATTCCAGCTTCTTGATAATCTCAAAACTCTGGTTTAGTTGAGTGAACACATCGACCACCGAACAGGAAAAGAGGGCGTGCTCTGAGGTTTGCTGGAACTGTTGCAGAAAAGGAGGGGGGGGAGTGATGGAGGGGTTGGGAGAAAGAGACAGACATTCATCTCTTGAACGCATATGAATTCCTGAATTGATTCATGATTGACGTGAAAGTTGTATTTAATCATCTAAGAATGAATCACAGTTTAACTTTTAACATTGTTTGGTGGACATCGTGGGTAAGTCAGTGGTAACGAAAAAGTTACCTTAGCCAGAGTGAATGTGAACTTTATGAAGGTGAGAGACAATCAAATAGGCCAAAATAATTTTGCTATGTTCTCAGCAAATTTGACGTGTGTTTGGGTTACAGCTTTTACAAATTTGTTTTATAAACATGTCTAATAGTAATATTTTGCCATCTTGCCTGAACCTGAGCGTTTGCGATACCTTAATAAATTAAGGTTGACCGTTCAGCCGTCATGCCCCTTCAGACAGTCGTCCCCTCTCCAGGTGGATCAATGACCAGACATTGTTTATCCGGACATCTCTAGATATTTGATTGAATAACCAGGTATCGTTAGGCTAAGTGTTGTTGTAAATAACCAGCCTGTTAATAACCAACTGTTAGAGTTGGGATAGCCTGAGATTATATAGGATGACAGTCTGATGCTGCTATACTTTGACTGTACTCCAGAAGCCTACCACTCAAGCTAGCTATGTATCAGTAGTAACTGAGCACCATTTAGCTTTTTACCACACTGACAGTGAATTTCAATGTGAATGCCTTGGTTATTAATACCTTTGTTTTCAAAGGTATGTCAATATGTTGCAATAATTTCTGGGCCAAAATTGTTTTGTGAAGCTTATTCACATTTCCTCTTATTGTTGCCTAATATCCTTCTGTGCTATTTACTGCCCTGAACATCATGTTGTGCATCCCGTTTATTGTCAATTTTTTATTGAAATTTCATTCAAATTCCTGTCTCCGTGTCTCTGGACGAGTTGTGTTTTTGACTGAAATTTCCCCCACACCCTCTTCCTCGAGAGGTAAATTCAATCTCAGCAGGTTGTCCTTGTGAATAAGAAAGCAGTCTTAAAGTGGCTTGGTTGGTTAAATATGAAGCTACAGATTGAGAAATAATTCAGTGGTGTACTCACTCCATCTTTCTTGTCTCTTTCCAGTGCCCCATTGAGGAAATCCATTGCAACGTCCTCATTCTCATCAAGCCACTGAATGACAAATGGCTCGAACCACCTAAAAAAGAAAAGCCTTCTATCATCGGAGGGTCAAATCGTATTATTTTGTAGCACTTGGTTCATCTCATCTGTCTGGAGCAGCAGATGAGTCAGGGGTTACTATATCAGCACAATTCAGAGACCAACACTTTTTGGTTATTTAAAAATTATTGGGGGAAGATCAATATAAATTGTGTTACACTCAAAAAGGTATCCTGAAAAGACCTCGCAAATTTCGGTGTGGTTTTGGCTAAGGCCGCAATTCATGCAGGCACTGATATCAAGTTTCAGGTCGAGTTTGTGGACAGATTAGACTGCGAGGCTCAGACAGAGGACAGCAGAGGACAGGCCAGGATGGATGAGTCGGGGCAGGAAGTAAGGAAGTACGTTTGTTAGTGAAATAACAATGCTGTTCTGTCTGTTTCACTTTGCCATTTTCTTGTTTAATATAGTGCCTGAGCATGTCCTCAGAGCAACGGACGTCCCCCCAAAACTGCTTTGTACTCTGGCTAAGGGCATCTGCTACAAAAGGGAAAGCCAATAAATAAGGTGGGCGTGACGACAGAGAAAGAGAAGAGAGACAGGCACATGGAAGAGAAAGACTGTGTGTGTGTATGAGTGCGTGCGTGTGCGTGTTTGTATGATGCGTATGCCTCAGGAAGAATCAATCCTCCTAGAGATGGTGTTTGAGTGACAGTGTGGGAGAGGGGAGGGTGAGTCATTACTCTGATAGACTGGCAGGATGGGAGAGGGCACTGCGTTCTCTGCTTGCATTACACGTGTTAATATTGCAGCTACGTCTGCTTTGCTGCATATGATTATGCATGCACAATGGAAAACGGGGATATGTGAAAAGGAACAAAGATATGCGTTTAGGCTATAAATTTGTCTCCTCATCCAAAACCGTTTATGATCAGCTCGTTTAAAGTCTTGTTGAAATAAACTGCCAGCACAGATTACAGGAACGTGGCAATTTTACAGATTCAGTCTTAACCAGAATCAGATCTGAGCTACAATGATTCATAGTCTTATACAGTATGCATTGTACTCACATCATTGGCCATTGCACAGACTTTCTTCATATGGTGTATGTGGTATTGAAATATAATTTAAAATGTATTAAATTGTTTTGGTATGGAACAATATTTCATCAGGCTACAAGCAGTTTTCTGTGGAGTTCCACAGAGTTCAATCTTTGGACCCCCTCCTTTGGTCTCATTTATGTAAATGATATTTACTTGAGTTTAATTTAAGGATTTTCTTCTTTTTTTGCCAATAACACTAAAAATTTGTAGCTGGTAAAGATGGGCAATGATTAGCAGCCAAAATTAACACTTGAATGTATAATGTTGACACTTGGTTCAAAGCAAACAAAGGATCTGTGCTTATCTTAATTTGGTTATGAGGCAAAACAATTTAATTGCAACTCAATTAACAATTTGCTCTTTTTTTTGCATTTCTCTCAACTCTGACTCAGTCAATCTTTTCTAGCCCGCTTTGTTTTAGCTCTGATGTTACAAGCAGATTGTTCATGTTATATTCGGCATTAGTAATCAATGTTCATACGGTAATATATGTTTGCATGAATGTTGGCGTGTCGCTACATGTGTGTGAAAATGAGAGGATTACTTACAGAGAATATTCAGGCGAAACACCCTTGAAGGCCGGCAGGTCACGGACATACTCATTATGGAACCATTTGACTTTGAAGTGAAGATTCATGTATTCGGTGCTTTTGCATAGGCGGTGCTTGTCATGCTCTGTGGTGCAGATTAAAACACGAGAAGCACACATGTTAACATATACAGATTATCTGGTGGAGCCACAGTTCATAAACAAAGAAACGTTTGTAATATCTCACACAGAGGAACACCTCGGGAATCACCAGAGAGCATATTAAATCGTAGGACAGTATGGCAACATTACATTTTCAGTCTATAATAAATGTGTTGCATGTGCTCTGGACAAGAAACAGCAAGTCAGTTTCTTTGAACTGCGTCTTCCTACAATGAAGTACAACACTAATAGACTATAAAATATCATCATAAGCATAAAAAGAAGTGGTTGTTCTTAATCTCACATTTTAACAGACTAAATTATATACAGCCTTGAGCTATCAAATAATAAGAAAATAAAACTGAGCTTGTGAATGTGTCCAGCTCCCTTCAAAAGAAAGCAAGATAAAATGGCTAAAAGTTCAAATGGATTAGACTTTCATGTCAGCCAATATGGCAGCTGATTCATTATGTCCTGCTCTCTGTTGACACTTCAGAACAATTAAATATTTGCATCGGATCCCCTGGAGGAGAGATGGACGATGATGGCACAGAAGAGAGAGTGATGAAAAAAAGGGGGAAGTAAACCAATGAAGTTGGATATGAGACAAAAAAGAAAAGACCAATAAGAAGAAAATTATTCTGTAACTGCAGTGGTGGGTAAACTGAATTGCCTTTGCTACATTCTTGCAAATGAGACAATGGCACGAAGAAGAAGGAGACGAGTAAATATCATGGCAGCACAGAGGATCATGGGAACAGTTGTTGTACCATGAACATCAAATAGAGGAAACCTTTATGGCAACACAGATAAAACAGAAAATAGTGATGAGTGAGCACGTCAGCATTGCTTGTAAAAAAGATAAAGAGACACTGCGCATCCCATCTCCTACCAACAGTAAACACTGAGCTTACTGAACCATGACCACAGTCTTCCCCTTGCCTAAACCAAAAGGCTTTAATTGCACAAACTTAACCAAACCTTGACCAGAAACAAGACATTGTTAGGTCCACAATGTTAGTCCACATTAGTTAACATTAGAGTGTTGCGAGAAGACAAAGGCATCTTAAACTGCAATGAACAATCAGCTAGCACTATAAATGCCGTGTGTGTATTGTGTGTATTATGACAACCCTCCAAACTCTGTCTTTACACAAGGCAAGTCACCATGCTCTTAATCTCTGTGTCTACCTGTGTGTATCTTTCACTGTCTCTTTCTCTCTCAGCCGCTCTGAAACTCGTCATTGTCTTGTTTGACTTTTTTGTTCAACCTTTATATATTTCTCAATGTGAAGGCATTTTTTTGTGTGTAGTTTTTATTCAGTATGCAAACAGCCATACGATCCCTTTCTCTACGGCAGAGTGCAGATATCTGTTTTTGGTTTAGCAGCTGTTACCGTTTTCCGCAGATAAAATGTGGGGTGTGGTGAAGCTACATCTGATGATAAACTGTTATTTGAGACATATTTGAGACATATTCCAATGTCATATGTGAACTCCGAGATTTGTCTAAATCTGGACAAAAGATGCTAAGACGTCCACAAGGCTAAAGGAGCAGAGGCTTTAAACGGAGTGTGATAGATTTTTTTCAGAGTTCAACAGCAGGTGCTTTTAAATAGTGAAGAAGAAATAAAGACACACATATTCACACAGTCTTTTGCAGACACAAGATACATGCATTCATGCCACAACAAAGACATGTTTGAATTCCCACATTGCACCCTGGCTGTAGTGCTTTAATCCTGATAAGAACCTCAGTGCGCCTGCCAGCCTACACTCCTCTGTCTAAGCTCCGAGGGAAATATTTACGTATGTCTAATTAACATATTTACCTGTGGAAAATGTATTTAAATGCACAATGTAATGTTTCACTCCTTAGAGTGCAGAAGATCCTCCACTCAAGTCAGTCTGATATATTAGCTACTGCTGCTCATTTAAAACCTGCTTTTGAAGCTAAGGTTAGGCTGCACTTAACAAAAAACTTCAATCAAATGCCAAGAACAGGCTATCATATACAACATGTATGTGTGTGATTGTTTGTCCACACACACAAACACATTTGTGCTCAGGTGTAACTTTAGAATTAGGATCAACTTAAAATGAGTGTTATAGTAAAAACAATGTGGTTGTGTATGAATATGAGTGTCTCAAGGCGTAAAGCTGGGATATACAAAATAGTATATATACAAAAAGTCCCTCCTACCAAACCCACAACTTCAACCGGCAGCCACAGGAGTCGGTTACCCAGCGAAACCTTATCCCTTGTAGGGCTCACGCTCCACGGCATGAGCCTCCCTGAGACCCTGGTCCCTCCTGCCGCGACTTGTCTTTTCAAAGACGCCCCCCTCCAGTGCTTCTCAGCCACAGAGCAGAGCACCCCAGGCTCCAGAGGCAGCTGCAACGCCGACCATCAGTAGGACTAGAGGCTCGTCGGTACGAGCACCACAGCATGGAACATATTGAGCCTGAAGCTCCGTGTGGAGCTGAGATGTGTTGTTTGTACTATACATCGTTGTAGGCAAAGGGGGAATTGGAAATATATCACAAGTTGCAGGATTTTCCGCCATTAAATCAGAGTTTCACCGTCTGAAGGGACATGTACGCGCATCTGCATTTGTAGCCCAGCAAATACGAACACAGTCTCCCGTCATCTTCTGAAGCCTGAAAACAGAATCTAGAGGAGGGGCAGAAGAAGAGGTTTTCTCTCAGGCCTCTTGAATTACAATATGCTGGATGGTTATTATGGAATTTCTGGCCAATGATGCCAAAAACACATACTGCCTACCCCACCTTTAAGCATTACTCATTTGAAGGACTGCATAACCAGATGGAACACAAAAGTGCCTCACCACATTTCAGTGAAAGGTGTGACGCCCTGAGAAAATGTCTCTGATGCATAGACCTGTGTTACTTTTCAGAGTAGCAGAAACAGTGGGTGTGAAGAAAAATAATGTATAAGAAATGGTGGATAGTTTCCATAACCGCCATGACTTAACACATACTGTAGGTAACAGAGTGTCAGTAACAGAACCATGATTAACACAAAATGACAAAACTGGCAACACTGACAGACAAGTCAGGTACCAGGTACGCTGTTTAAAGTCCTGCTGATAACTGATATGAAAGGCCACAATGATCCCAGCACCTTAGTTTTTTTTCTTTTGGAGCTGAACACTAGGATACGGCATGGATCACTGCTTTCATCTACACCTAACCTTCATGGGCGAAGTGGTTGTGATGGCTGAAATTGCAGAGGGATTTAAGGTTTCACCTGGTCAGTCTGTGTCATAGAAGGAGCAGCTGGCTTAAACATTGTGAATATTGAGTTGAGGTTGTTTTACAAGAGAAGGCCTGCAGTTATTCTGCTGCAGAGGCTGCGTAATGTCTGAACAGAGGGATCCACTGTGGCAGTGCCACTTTAATAACTGAGCTGGCACTGCAAGGCAGTTTATACACATGCAGGATGGACGCACACAATAACAGTTTATCAACCTTTCTGCTGTAAGCTCTGACTGCGCACACACCCTCACTGTCGCACACTCGCAGTCACCTAACGGAAGCTGATGGAGGTCAGTTGGGAGACAGAAAAGTTGAGGTCAGCAGGTGTTTTGTTTGGTGCCGCCAGCCAGGTTCTATGCAGTTTGCTATGTGTGTGTTTGCAGGGTGTGTGTGTTCGTGTGTGTGTGTCTGCATTACATCCATTCAAACACATGCACTGTACCTGAACATAAAATACATTACTGCTTGACTAGAAGGTTTCAATGATTCACATAAACCTCATGTTTATATACAAATATATCGATGCGATATCCACACAGGTAAAAAGAACAACAGGTTTGATGCATCTGAGTAAACAGTCATTGTTTTACAGAATACAGATATTGCACCAGACATAAAATCTATGAAGGGAGATTAATTTGCTGTAACAGCATGAGAAAGGTCTGAGAAGTCTTAAGCTTTGTTGGGTGCGCTATGCACTTTTTATGCATTTTGTATGTTACAGTAACAACAACTTACTGTACTGGCACTTTTGCTATTCTTAGATCCTTCCAAGTGGTGGTGCTAAAAGTTTAAAGCTTGTTCTGACAGTGGCTTTAGAGAAAAAGCAAAGTGGAAATTCTCTGGAGATCATAAATGTTTCAAGTAAGTAAGGATCTGCCTGTTTATATTTCTTGTGGCCTGATGGTGGCACTAGATTAAAGGTCAGGGTCACCACAGATATTAGGATACATCCTTAAATATATGCTTCTTGTAACAGAATGACGAGTACATTGTCTAGGTTCAGCATCACGGATGAACTGGCCATTAAATACAAAAGGTATATATCATGTGTAACTGCCTTTCATTATCAATGAAATGGTTAATTACGCCAGCCAAATACTCTGCTTCTTCACAATCTGTGACATGAAGACTGAAATATCTGCTAAAAGAGGTTAAAAGAGCATTAAGTTCTTGAAAAGCTTCCGTCTTTCAAAACTCTTTAGTTTGGGAGTCATAAAGCTCACATCCTCTCTCCATATAATGGAAGCACAGAAGGATGGAATGTGCTTTGCACACTCTGAATGAAAGCAAAAGAATATAATTTTCCATTCAATGGGCCCAATGTGATTGTTTCAATACAGGAGAGAATCTGAGGGAAATGAGGCCGTAGGGGGCAGCGTTTTAAAAATACTGCACTAAAACATACAGAAGCTGCGAGAATTCAAAATGAGTCATCTGGGGTTTTTTATTCATAAAATAGTTTAAAAATGTTTTATATCTATGAATTTCTGCTAAAAGCTAAAAAGGCGACATACATTTGTTGTGTGTTCAAACACAGTCAAGGCCTCCTAAAAATTTAGATTGCCTGTTGAGCTTCAATATGATTAATTTATAATTCATTGAAGAACTTCCCTTTCATTATTTTGTAAAGCTCAGGTGTCAAATTTTCAAATGAGCAATCTGTCACTTAGGAACGTAAGTCACCTCATATTTGTTTATGCAGTTTCAGTCTGCAGGGGCCTCCTCATGGATTGACATATTAAAAATAAAAAAGCGTTGAATGTGTGCTATTCGTGCAGCATGACAAAGACTGGAGACAAAGACATGCCCCCCCCATTCGTGTGGCATTTTTGTCCATATTTACTGCAAAGTTAATATGTGGAATATGCTTACTATTTTTGACAAATAAAAAATGTTTAATGTAATTATAGCAAGAATGCTGGTAGGACTGAGTCTAATGAGTAATGAGCCAAAGATTAATGATTGTTTATCATCCCAAACTGCTAGTAGACTGTACCTTTAATTAATTAAGCTGAGGAAGCTGGCCAGATATGTGCTCCATCAGTACCAACAACATGCTGCTATTAAAGATGCCAGTCTGATCGCTCTTCTTCATTTAGTGAGACATTTATATTATGGGTCATTGTGATTGGTACAGCTGTTCAATAGATAATGTGACCGGCTGAGAAGATAATGATTAATCTCAACACCCATCCTATTTATATTCCACTCCGCCAGCGCGTTTGCAAATATATAAAAACATATACCGTCTAAACAAAAGTATCAAGTGTGCTTATTTGCGCTCACATTATCTGTATGCAGATGAGCTAGCACTGCAATCAGGCCATTGGAATACAGGGACCTCATATCTGTGTGTGTTACATTATGCTTGTGTGTGCGCATCTGTGCATGTGTACACCATTTTGTGTGTGTGTGTGTGCCTTTGTGCCCTGCTGGTTGTAAACAGTGTGCGCTGTCCTGAGGGAGGAGTAGGCTCAAGGTCCCTGGTGAGGATGTCATCTTGTCTGACTCGGCCCACAGGGACAGACAAATTCACAGGAGACTCCCTCACTCTCTGTCTCATTGATTCCAATGCCATGGATATTTTGATGAACTGCAGCGGTTCACCACAGCGTTTCCATCCTATAGTTAGCATTCAGGGAATGCATCTATAGGAGCGTGGACAACCAGAATGGCAGCCAAGGCCATTATAGGTGACATAATTCCTTCATCTTGGCTTCTGACCCAGTTCTGTCAGAGGGCCTCCTACACTGTATCACAGGGGCCTACTGACACAACTCTGCTATAACACCAGAACCCACAGAGGCACTAACTCCTGTTGATGTAACGCAAACATATAATGCATTAGGACACAGCGAAACGTATGACCTTCTAATGTAAGAGTTCACTCTGGTTCAGTATAGTGAATCAACATTGTAGTGTGATCTTTTACCAAATTTACATTCAGATTTTGAATCTGTACATCAATTTATAATCATATTTATCTTCATCAGCTACAAGGAGACACTTAAATAACATTGTAAAAAATTATCCTAAATGTGGATCTGTGCATTTACAGTAATTTAAATCAACAACAAGCAGCACAGAATGTCATAATTTATGTTGGGAAAGTTTGGAAAAATCCACAAGAAGATTATCCTTTTTAACTGGACTGACCACATGTGTTATATTTGACGGAGATGGAGAATGTATTAAGCATTTATGATATCTGCATATATGGAATAAATGCACCACCTGCAAGGCTTCCTCAGTGCTTTATAAACTCTATTAATATAAAAAGCCACATGCTGTTAAGTGAGGCACAGAGAGATCAGAACTGAGTGTGCAGTGCTATGCTAATAACTGCAAAAAGGCATTAGAGACTAACAGATGGAGAACACACTGCAGGACCACACCCAACCTTTAACCATGACCCAGCGCCCTAAACTACATATTTCTGTGGAAACAAACCTCCTGTTGAGGAGGTACATTAACAGAAATTCAATTAAAATATTCCATACAGTGAGGCTGTTCCAACAGGCTGAAGATGAGTTAATGGGCTGCTGGAGCATTGGATCTTTAATGACATGCTCCAGAGACCACGCCCATTAAACAGCTATACAGTAGACATGCAGCATGTACTGCAGAACTTCATCACAGAAGTAGTCTGAAGTCTAGTAGTAGGACTACCTTTTCTCCTCTTGATAAAGAATCGTCATGTGTTGCCAAAATACAGTGAAGTATTGATATTAACCCTTTATTAAAGCACAATTTGGATTTAGGTGACAGAGGATCTCCTCATCTTTTATCAGCTAGTGATACCTTCTGTTAATCTTGTGTTGGCGTTGGCACCACAACTTCAGACAACCCTTTTGAGTGTTTACCATGTAGATAATAGTGAATGAGAGTGATTTCAGCTACAGCCATAGCCATTCACTCTCTTCACTCTCTCTCACTCTCCTTCTCTCTGTGTTTCTTATTTTATCCTCTTTCTCTTTGTCTTCCATCCTACCTCTCTCTGCTGCTCTCTTTCTCTCTCCCTCACACATTCAGAGATTCACACGGAGATGCTAAATTTAGCAACATCCATTCTTGCACCAGCACTGGCACCAAAGGCCTCCGAGCAGGAAGCAGAGAATGCATCAAAGACTTCATTAAGTAATGCACATGTGTGCGCAGACACACACACACACACACACACACACACACACACACACGCACAGATCCTATTTCATTCTGTCTTTCTTACTTACTTGCGCGACTGAATGCTTGCACAAATGCACAGACAAACATGCCTGCATGCACACAGACAGGCAGAGAACACACCAACAAAGCAGGACATTCTGGCCCGCCTCCTTCAGGGTGTCTCTGTCAGCCGCCCTGACAGTTCTGTGTGCCTTCTTATGTAAACAGGTCACTCTGGGTTACTTCCATTTGTATGAATGAGAAAGACAGGCAGCAACCTGGACCGGCTCGGTGTACCTTCTCCTACCACCTCATTATTGTCATGAGTCATTATTGTCATATTAACACGACTGATACAAAACATGGAATCAAAGTGGATCCACGCAAAGCAGTCCATGTGTAGCTGGATGATTGTTTAGTGACTCATTGTTGCAGAAAGCAGGGAGTCGTTATTAGGGTACTTTCATCCCCTGTGGTTTCACGGCTTTCTTTTACATATAACCAATCGTGCTCTTTTCTCTAGGCGCATTTTTTTTTTTGGGAGAGCTCTAACGCAGACACGCATGTATGCGCATGTGCCAGATACATGCATGTGTCTATGATCAGGCTGATAAAAAGAGCAATTTACTTTTAATACTTTAATAATTGAGCATTAATTTGGGAATGCGTTAGCTTACACTGCTCGTATTACTCTGCAGGGCAGAATGGGATCATTTGAAAGATGATGTGTTAGTGATGATTTAAAGTGAAAAACAAACGTGTAAATTATCTACTATACAATCTGATATACATTACTTTTTTTTTTACTATGGAAATTACAACAAGCAGGCTAAAATTATAGCTGATCCATTTAGCAATGAGATGTATTTTTAACTGTAAAATGGTTTTTGATAAGACATAATGTGATTCACATGAGCACCATCCACTTGTAATAGTGATATGTAGCCTGTGTACACAGCAGAAATGTATTATGAGGCACTCTGTAATGTTTAGTGGACAGATATTAATGTCAGTGTATCACACATTCAGGCATTTTAAAGATGCACATCATTATCATACCCTGCAACAATAATGCACTATACTCACATACTTGGTATATTAAGTGTGTGTAATAAACAGGTTCAATCAATAAATGTTGGCTCTATTTTCCAAGTTGCAACTTGCACCATCTGTTTTTTTTATGTGGTTTTACAATCTATACAGTAAAACACACTATGTGGTTTACAATGTGCATGTTTGCACCCCAACATTATGGTTTATGAGCTGTCAAACTCTCCTTCATTTAACTACTAGCTACCAAACCATCTAGACCTCAGCTCAGGCAGCCAGTAGGACCAACACAAAAAGAGCAATAATTCATACAAAGTGCCCCTTTGAGGAACATAAGAGTCATGTCCTCCTCCTGGCACGTGTCGCTGTGGGCGCGCAGTGATGCACTGACAAGACGAAGCAAGAGGAGGCAAAGTAAGGGAAGAAAGTTCAGGCTCAAGGAACGAGAAAGAGGGTATATGTGACGGAGTACATCCATGATTCTTGTCTCCTTTTGTGACACGAACATCCTCAGGCAAATCAGACACACACACACACACACACACACACACACACACACACACACACATTGCCCAAACCTGCTGTGACAGCAGTCAGTAACTCCCTAGGTGGTAACATGCCCAGTTGCCCCGACTCGGATATGAACACGTAAACACAGAGCTACAATGGCTCTCTCTCTGTCTCTCTATCACTTTATTGATCTACTTAACTGTGTATATTTTCCTTCATAAAAAGTAAAAAGACTAGTGGTCTAACAAATTCATGTATTATCGTGACACTGTGCATTTAGTAAAACCCTGGTAATCATTTGAAAATATGATATTAAACCTGTAGTGCTGCTTATGTGTAGGTCATCGACTGAGTGATCTGTCCGTGGTTTCTTAGCGCCCAGAATAAACACAAGTAGGTAGTGTTCAATCTGTCTTTATATCAATTTTACGGAATTGATTGCAATGTGTGTCTTTATGCTAATGACACACTATTCTGTATCTACTTACTGAACACAATAAGAGGCTGATAATGTGCAGAAACCTTTCTTCTTTTCTATGCTTTTCTAAAAACACTTGAATGAATCAAAATGATAAGACTAAATACATGATATTCTCATGTGGAAAAGCACCACTGTACTGTGCAGCTAATGCTCTTTAACATGTGCTGTAGTTAAAAGTATTTAGTGATGATGCAGCCAACACTCAGCTTTCAGTTTGGAACCAACACGTGTTCCAGCTCTGGCTTTGTTTGTGACGACATCTAATAAACAAACCACATTATGTGTTGGTATTCCCTTTATATTTGATCACTTTGGACCGTTCTAATTTCTCAAACCACATTGGTGGATTACTATAAGCCTCTACACTTAATTTGCAGTATGTCAGTCAGTTGGATTTTGTGCAAAATCTGCTGATTTGGGTTTCAGCACAAAAACATACAGTACAGAAGGCACTATTCTTTCAGTAAAAACAGAGGCACAGTTTCACAGAGTATTACATTGCCAGGTGATGAAACAAGGTTGTCAAAATGTTTTTGTCCTATAAGGGCAAAAAAAAGGAAATGATGTAAGAAGCAACATCAAACTTATGACAGAATGCAATGAAAGTATGAAAATATATAACTTTAACAATACCACTAGTGTGAGATAGAAGCTACTGGTAGTCTTGACTTCTGCCTTCTTTGTTTTCTCTTAATTCTGCAGCAAGGAGTCACATTTTACAAGAATATGGTGAATGTTAAAGATGATACATGTGTTGTGAAAAAAGGTAGGATTAGTGATTCAATGTAAATCTCTTTAGATCTCTTTCAGATACCTTCTTGCTGTTTAATAGCTGCTCATTACCTCACCACAGAATTATACATCTACCTGTGTGGATGTCTCATTAAGATCTGATGTATGGGGACATTTATATGCACGTAGGCCATTTGCATTCTGTAACCAAAAACAGATCACATTTAAAACCACCTCACATATAAAATAATATTGTACGTGCAGAATCAATATGCTTCCTTTACGCACATGTGTGCCCATGAATGTGTGCCCTTTGCAGTCTTCACTTGGCACCTGGTTGCCATAGCAACTCAAGATGGCTAAGCACGGTGAAAGCAGCAGGTGTGTGCTGTGTAGATGAGGATAAATCACCAACGAGCTCTTCTTGTGCTTCTCTGCCTTTTCTTTTACACACAGTTTAAAGAGCATTCCCAAACTTTGACCTCAATCAGATTCCCTCTCTACCTCTTCTGTCATCATTAAAGTGGCAAATATCATGCTCTCTGTCATGTCCAGTATAGCGGCGGCTCCCAGGTTCAGCGTGGCCGTGACCGGGCAAAATATGTATGAAAAGACACTGTTGCACCAACATAAATATTACAGTGGGCCCACAGCAGATACGAGCACCACATAACCCCTTCTAAGAGGTTTGCTCTGATTTCCAAAATGGTGTTGGGAATGGTGATCTTCTTCCAAGTCAAATACAATGTCCAGTTTGTCCAGGTTTGACATTAATTGATCACAAAAGCGAGAAGAATTTGGAAACCATGAGGATAGTGTGTGCTGCGTACTGATATCGTACTGCATGATTTCTGGGTAATAAAGCTCGAAAAGATATCGTTGCTTTTTAGAGACATGATTGTGGCAAACATTAGCGGAGTACAACTTCACAACAAAGTGTCACGCAAAGTCATAACCCAGGGTGCCACCCTGCTGAGCCTTTATGTGTACACACAAAGCCATTTTAACATTCATTCACGACCCCAGTCCCATTAACCCCCTCCTGCATTCCTTCTGCCTCCCCATCATGGATCTTGAAATCCTGGAGGGTTGATCCAAAAGCCTCCAACCAAAAAAAAAACAGCTAGCTCAATAACCTCCAGGAGGCATTTGCTGCCTGTCTGGAGGAGAGGTGGAGATAGAGGGGGGATTAAAGACAAAACCCATGTTAAAAGGAGGCGCATCTGTCTTTCTGCCAGCATTGCAGATTTGAGATTTATTGCTTGATCACTGTGAGACTCTGTTGTCCGTGGAAAAGGTCTTACTCACATGGACAAAATAAATACTAAACTATTGAAAACTACAAGAAAACTAAACATGAAATACTTTTTGTGACATATTTACTCTTTAAATTAAGCCCAACATGGCTCCAGCAGTGACAGATTTACACTCCTGGGTAATTAGTGATAGTGGAGGAGGTTTATTGATTATTTTGGTTAATGCTAGATTACTGATTGAAAATTACTTCTTGCATGTGGTATGTATATGCCATATATGCTATAATGATCAATAGAGTGAAATGAGGGAAGTGTAATCTAGCTGACCACAGCCAGACACCAATAAACAGCATTCAGATACAAACACAGTGACACTTTTCACTTATTCCTCAATAGTTGCACAGGAAACAAATTAGATCTTACTGCTAATTTAGTGGGAACTACTCAGGAATTTGTGTACCTTGTTGTGAAATGTTTTATTCTTAACACTCACATCAATTTATATCACTTATCTTTAGATCTCATTCACTCCTTAACACACATATACACACAGCCATGCCTTCAAGCAAGAGATAATTATCTGATCATTAGCATTACTGACCTTCCATTGCATACTTCATATCCAGGGCAAAGAGGTTCCACGTGATCTCAGCGCTGATTCTGCCCGCGTTCAGCTCCTGCGGGAACCTGGTGGAATTGAAACGGAATTCCAATCAAACTCATTTCCGTATAATGACACACTCGACTGGGTGGCCTGATGGTTTGGCCCAGCCTGAATCTCTGACAAATGACTTAACAGATGTGCAAGAGGACATGGTTGGTGAATCTCATAATCTAATAATCCGCCGTCATTTCCAAACCTGGCTGAATTGGGGTGGAATGGTGCTGCATGCAGGGGGCTAAATTACGAGGTGGGGAAAAAAATAGGAGGAAATGACACAGCATAGGAGAGAGAGAGGGTGGCAGCCAATTTGGCAAGTAATCTGCTTTTTTTGAATGCCTATAGATTTTCAGTCAAAGCTTGGATGTGAGATGTCAATGGTTTAATTATCTGTATCTTCAGACAGGGATGGTAGGACATTTATGGATGACGGGGCCTTGGCCTGAGAAAGGTCAATTTATCAGGAAATTTTTTACTATTGCTGGAGGCTGCCCTGTTTCCAACAACAAACACATTTGTCTGAAAAATTCTTTTAAAACAGTGATCATTTGCTCAGCTGGAATGCTCTGGCAGAAACCAATGTTCGAGTGTGCCTTCACACACACACACAAACACATACTTTCCTCTTCCCTCCACAAACTTTGGCACATCCCGGTATGGCGCACAGGAACAAAACACTGAGACTAGGAGGTGGATTTGTGCAACTGGAGACAAAAAACAAGAATCCCAGAAACAATTGCTCCTTCTTTCATCTCTATCGCTCTCAGAATCTCTCTCTCAACCTCGGTAATTTTTCAGCCTCCTCGTGCACCCACATGGTGTACTGTAGGCAAGGCAGACAATGAAAAACCCTTCATGGCAAAGATTGAATTTAACATCTGCAGCTACTGTGCATGCCTGTTTTTACAATCTACTTCTATATGGTGAAACAAATTGCATGGTTTACAATCTGCAGGATGAGTGTTTCACGAAATAATCTCTAAAGCTTCTTATCCTTTACACTTTGAAAAACAACTGCAGCATCCAATTTTATTTTTCCAATCATAAAATAAATTATTTAGATCAGTCAGGCTCAAAGATTTCCAGGATAGATTCCCAATCAGAGCTACATTTTGTTTCACTCTGGCTGCAGCTCCCATTATTTAAAGGCAACAAGTCCACTCCTGGGTTTATTGTGAAAACGCACCGGAGTTTTTGTCACTTTGGAACTTGACCAGGAGAATGTTTAGGAAATGGACATGAATATTGCAAATCTATCATTAGACAGTGTAGGAGAGAAAGCTCAGGGCATAAACACAGTCTTAATATGCATTGTAAATCAGCAAGCGGAAGGAGAAAAGAAAAAGGGGCAGGCGAGAGCGTATGAGGATATGTATGAGCGAGACAAAAAGAGAAAAATATGCTTAATCTTAATTCTTCTACAGCAAGCTCCACTCCATTTTCTTCAGGTCATGCAATTTATTTGATTGTATTAACCAAATAATCGAAAGGACGCAAATACAGAGGTCCTGCACCTCCCACAACATCACCACCACAACCCGGCCCCTATCCCTTTTTCTACAAACAGATCTCTCATCTTTTATATAACTCAGCATCACTGTGTTCTTCTTTCAGCCATCCATGCTATGGCTCACCATACAAACAAAGCATGTTTTTACTGTTGGCTTCCCTGGCTGCCTCACAGCCACAATGCTGAGCTCGTTCATGTCTCCACAATCAGTAACGTTTACACATTTACAGGAGCTGATGTGCAGGGAGGGTTTTTGTTATCCCACACATTCTCTAGAAGAAAAAAAAACTAACAAAATGAAAAATGTATTAATATGAGGTGATACATTTAGGTGGATGTCTCTCCCTCATTTATTTAATCATGTGTGATGAATAATGAAATTGGACAAATTGGCCTAAATTAAGCTAAATAAACACAAATGAGTAAATATATCAGCATGGGACTTATTAAAAACCCAAACAGGGTTAGGGTTAGGGTTAGGGTAGCTATCAGCTAGTTATCTATGTTTTTGTTTTACAATATTTCCATATGAAACGCATCCTTGAACCTGCGCAAATAAGTGTAAATTTCAAGTCAGCTACATCTATTCCCATTTGGTCATGAATGGTTGGGCATCAACCATACAGCATGAATGAAGCTCTAGAGCAAATACTGAACACTCAGCCTCTCTCGGCTTGTTAAGTGTTTAGTGTTAAGTGTGTGTTCAGCGTGGTCATTTGTACCTTTAAATTTAACTGGAGAATACACCGTCGAATTACAGTTACATGCAAATATTACAATGTTCACACAATGTTCAACAACATGTGTAATGAGATTATCGGCTCACTACAAAAGCTGGCACAGCAACCAATTAAGTAGACATTGAACATGTACTTGATCAGATTGCTTGGTAAAAAGCATGTATGATATAATAAAGAAGCACATACTGGTTAATGACTGGGGTGTAAGCCGTCCGGTCCTCATCGATTACAGACACCATGAGAGTAATGAGTTTTGGCCAGAAGTCCAGGTTCTTAATCGACGGGCCCTGCTCCTCACGGGGAATGTCCTGCTTCCGGCTCTACGGAGAAGGAAAATAGAATGGTGAGAGTCAGAAGACAGTTTGAGTGTGTTGAGGGTGAAGCAGTAGACAGGATGATGAGGAAAATTTGGAATTTTGCAAAAATAATGAGTTGCTTGGGATCACAAAGAGAAAGCCAAACAAAGATGGTTGATGTGCTTAACAGACTTCTGAACGCATTTATATATTCTGAATTGCATGTCATAATATTATATTGCCAAGAATTATTTTATGCAATTGATTGTTTATTGAACTGAGGTGAACAAGTAAGATTCTGAATCTTGAGTTTGTGATTCTCGATATGGTCAGCATTTTTTGAGCAATAATGTATTTACATTATTATGTACTGTATTTACATAAAAGAATAACACAGAAAGAACAGCCACAGTGAGCTGCTAAATAAAGATCTGCAGGATGCACACCCTTTAAAGAGATCAAATCATTATCATCCTCCAGTATGCATTTATGTAGATGTAGAAATCTCTGTGGCTGTCCCAGGTGAAAGGTGTTAAATCTAAAACCTCACACTGACGCCACCATCTGTTCACACCACACTGAGTGTAGCCACACTGATCTCCAGTCAGCAAGTCACTGTCACAGTCTTTCGCTCTGCCATGGACAGGTTCCACAGAAAACAAGCAAGGCCACATACACAGAAAACACAGAGCCTGGAATAAACTCATGCCGACAGATCTGTAATACACTGACATGATTAAAGCACCCACACGTATGCACACTGACAATGACAAATATAATCTGTGGACTATGGGGACATACCCTCCCAAGAGGACGCAATACACATTCTCTCATTTATGTAACTGAGTAAAGCTAAATGTATTTTTGATTAATAGAAAACTGTGCTAAAAATGAAACATGTTCAAATCATTTTTTTAATCATTTAGGTTGAATTATATAACAAGCATTAGTTAAGCATATTGACTTGGTGCAGCACACAGAGGAAATATTATAGTGAGAGCTGGGAAAAAGAAAATGCAAAATGAACGCATTTATCATCAATACAATCCTGAGAATCAAATCAATTCCTACAATAATCAACTTGTGTCTGATGATGTTGATTCTTGTTTTAAATATCTGCATGTAATGCCAATGTATTGCAGACGCTGCAGCTGGAGGACCTACAGGATTTAATTTTGCAGGAACAAGAGGAACAGATTTTGTGACAGTAGATCATGTCAACCCAGGGTTCACTACTTTAATCATTTGGGTTTGGGGCTGCAAAAGCGAAGTCTATCAAATGCCATGGTCATGAAAACAGATTACTACTCATTCCGCGGGAGGCTTCATATTGATCAAAGGCTCATGAATTTCTAATTTGCATATTCATTTGTGTTCGCTATGTAGCAAGACATGACAAATGCACTAGTTTCCAATGTGGAGGCAGTCTGAGCTTTATATGTAACAGACTCTTAACTCAAAAGGATGTGTTGGACTTATATAAGAGCAAATCATCTACAGTGTGCGCTACTAGAGCTGGAGAAGAATGGCTGACAAGTAAAACAACATTGTGTGTTGTGTGATCATAAATTGTGGCAAGCAGCTCCAAAGACAGATTTGCTTGGTCCGTTAATCGTGAAATCCAAAATATCGAGAGGTTAACAGCTGATTACCAGTGAAAATAAAATGAGCAATTGAGTTTAGATCAAAGCTGTAAGAAATAGGCCTGCAATCCATTTTGGCCCCTAACTCATAGTTTATGGAATTAGAATAGTGATGCTTACTTCAAAGAGAAAGGATATGGCCTGGCATGAGAGGCCATCAGGGGGAGATATGCTACTACATGAAGGAAGGTAAATTTCTGTTAAATTGGAGGCATGAATAATGACACAAATATCTCTGCAGGAGGTGAGTCAGCTATGCAAAGCCTGTCTGTGTGTGTGTCTTTGTGTGTGTGTGTGTGTGTGTGTGTGCACAGCTGTACACATGTATGAAAGACACTGAAGGTTCTCATTCCTTCTAAATTGGATGCCTACTAAAGTGTACTAGTGCCGACTCCCTTTGCTCATCTATATTCACCTTAAGTAGGTACGAACACGTTGTTAAAGGTGATTAAGTTACCTGCTGGCGTTTTACAGTTAACAACACACACAGGCTTCGCCCTCAGTTCCACTAGGAGGTGAATACTGTACTGAACTAAGAGCACTGTGTAGTTTCTCGCTACTTCCAGTGCACAGGGTTGGTGGAGGCACTAGCAGAAATATTCATAGCAGCATATCACTCCTCTAGAGGGTGGCTAGTGGTCTATGTTTATTGTTTTGCACTTTCAGTACCTGTGTGGGAGAAATCAGCATTAGCATACAACTGGCTCCTCATCAATTCTCACAATGTGACACAAATTACAGAGTCTCTGATTGAAGGATGTTCCCGGAGAATGTGATCAAATTCCCAAGAGAGGGACCTGTGGGTGGAACTGAAGCTGTTGAAATGCATTTTAAGGCGCAGTGGAAACCGTTTGTATATGCACATGCTAAGGCAGACATTCTGAAAACAAACATATTTTTCAAACTGTTAAATCGACCATTTGGGAATTGTTGGCAAATAGGTGTTGTTGTTGGTGAGAGAGATACTTATCAAATCAATTTGAATTGCCTGCTCAGTAAGAAGTGGAGGGGTTTTTTAGCTCCTCTTTTCACAAACAGGCACAGTGGATCACAGTGGCTCGCCTGTCAGCGATCACAAACCTCCCCTCTTTAAAACCAGATTGCTTCAATTCATCTGTCTGCTTATGCACTCATATTTACATAATGCATATGCATGTGTGCATTTCAAAGATGCATGCGCATGTTAGCAGGCATTTCTTGTCTGTGCACCATCATTGCCGTTCCACAATCCTTCACAGTGGATGAGCCAGAAGGACAATTATGGTTGTTTTTCATTTTGACCCTTTTCCATGATTCCTTTGCCCTCTTTCCATTTCCCCTTCCTTTTGCTTTTCAAAATCCTCCCTTTCCTGCCAGGATTTAAGGAACTGTTAACTAGATTCCCCCTGCCCCTCCTCCCTGCAGTCGTTTTACGCGCAGGCAGAAGCAGAGAGCTTTGTTGTTCTGTTATGCAAGATGTCTCGTTGAGGCTGGGATATTTCACCGCCTGCCTGGCCACTGTGTCAGCTCTTATGTCGCCACACTCAGTCACTGTTAGCAACTGGAGAATTGGGGTCTGTAATGTTCTATCTGCTGAGTCAAAGACTACCTAGTGTATTATTACAAAGTAATTTATAGTCACAGTGAGATTTGCTTTGGGGTGAAGCTGATGTCTTTTTCTTCTGCCGAGGAGGAAACATTGATGCAGAGGCTGTCAATTGTGAAACAGTGGTGGACGAAGATGTAATTAGCGCAAGGGTCTGTCTCTTTGGTTTGGTAATTGCTTACAACCCCTCAGGCTGTTTAAACAAAAGAAACTTATTATTCAACTTTTGAGCGGATTGCACCCATTATCTTAAAAGACATTATCTTCTGTGGTGTGGAGGCCATTCTCCTTAGGAAGTAAACTGTAAAGTAATCAGGTGGAGCTGCCTGTTGCCTGATTATTTACTTAGGCGAGGCCAAAGCTTGTTGGAGAAGCAAACCATAACTGAGGGCTGAGTGATGACTGTAATTTCTTAACATGAGAACATGCCTCCAGCTGCTCGCGGCATGATAGTGATACATTCTTACATGGGGAGGCAGTGTGGTAGTATGCTCTCATGCCAGTTTGTAGATTGTCCACGTTGAAACTTATTTTTCAAGCTCATACATTATCCATAGAGCCAGGAGAGCCCTAAACAGATAACATGGTGATCTGCATCAGGTAGGCGCTGCCTGAAGCTTGGCTGCTTTTTATATGGCTAGTCACCACCGACTCTCTCATAATTAGAAGGTTCAAGCCCTTCATGCAAAGTTTGCAATAGACACAGTGTATATTGTTATTGTCAGGTAAATGTCAGTCATGATATACAGCCTATTGACTTCCAGCCATGCTGAATAGAACTTACATTGTCACGCATCAACACAAAGCACACTAAAGCTGAAAGGGAAAGCGTGACGTCAGCTTTATGACAGGCTGAAGGTGATACGTGATAAAGGCATGAGGTGAGAGAGGGGACAACATTTAACAGTGTTTCAGAGTGTTTTTGCCCAAAGTTTCCGGCAAATGAAGTAGGAGCGGCCTTGAAGTAATAACTGTGTTCGATATTAATTACTTTTTAAAAACTGCGAGTAATTAAAGGCAGATTTTTCAGGCATTCTCCTACATGAATTGCGAGCTACATCACCAAGTTTAAACAGCTTACTTATTGCAATGGTGCAGCCTATCTGTCTGGCTAATTACCAGATAGTGCGTAGATAGTTCGTTTTATTAAATGTGATTGCATAACTCAGCTTAGCAGGTTTGCTGCGAGTTGCTCTCATTAAGGGTTAGCAGCTCTTGCTCGCGCTGTGTTTACTCTTCAAATCAACATTCAGAAATGCAGAAAATATGACTAAATAACCTTTACAGTAACAATAAACACACAATCCTATATTTTATTAGTCCGCTTGCCATCATAATGTGTACTGTCCATAAAAATCAGATCCTCTTGTTAGAAATGATATTTTTATAATATCCTGTTGAGTGTTTGTTTGCTCTGGATGGGCCATTGGTGGGCTGGGCTCTGCAGCCATAATGAAAGAAACAAAAGAACACTAAAGCAACCTACACTGGCAGACAAATTCCAAACTAAAACAGAGGCAAACAAACGCATCTTTACAATTGCAGTTTGCATGAATTTTCAGCTTTTCAACATTTGTTGTATGACAAAAGGCTAGGCAATGTTTATAAAGTAAAAAGATGAGTAATAAGCACTGGGACAGGATTTCGAACAAATAACAAAACGCATAATTTTTCAAGACAAGAAACCAGATATAAAATGTAAAACCCTGAAAGCGGAGTTTGCCTCCCCGTTCTTCTTCTTTTAAAAAATACAGTGCCTTTCTGATTGCTCGTGTGCTTAGAAAGGTGGTGGAGGAGAAAGAGATTGGGTCAAACAAGGCACGAGAACCATGCAGCAGGCCTTAGTTTGATTAAACTCCTTATAATCTGGCACCTGACGCCCTTCATCTTTTTGACAGAAATGCATGTACAGCTATAGTACAGCAACTCTTCTTGCTCAACCTGTATTTTAGTCGTGTTTGTGTATGATTTCATTACATTACATTACATAAGGGCTTCAAGGTACATGGGAATTAAATCCAGGTGAGTGATTGAGTGTTAAAGTGACACATTGTTTAGTGGGTGTGTCAACACATCTGCAAGATGTAATGTGAGGAATACAGAGCCCTCAAGATCTGGCAGTTATTCACTTTGGTTTTGTTCAGACTGCAGGCAAATCAGATTTTATTCTCAAATCAGATCTTTAAGACAGACTGACTGATCAGATCGGATTTGTGTGCCCAAACTCCACCAACCTATCTGCCTGGGTTGCTGTGGTAACGACGCAGCTTCGCAGAAGCATGAGAAATGGAGATCCATCATCTCGCCCTTCAAACAATTGTGCTGTCAAGTCGCAGTGCAGGAGGCAGGTATACAGCCACTCTGATGCACTTCCATCATTCTGGACTTGATGTCGTTGTTGCGTGCTGCAAAAGACACTTTGAAATCAGAGCGTCCGGTCTGAGACGCATCTGTAGAAATCGAAATGTCAAACCACCTCCAAACGTGGCTTGGAACCGATTTGCAAAAATCACATTTCGTCAATCTGGATACAATCTGGATATGCCAAAAAACGGATTTGGGCTGTCAGTCTGAACAAGGCCTTTGGCGTATGAGTTTGCAGAGCTGTTGTAGAGGATCTCTATGTGTAGCTGTGCAGCAGCAGAGGCCTGACTTTAATAAGGCTGAAAAGGTTGATTAGTAGTGATCGAGAGAAGGATCTGGAAGCTGCTTACCTGGTCGAGGAGTTGGTTGTACAGTTCATGACAGTTATCAAAAATGTATTTGTATGTGGAGTCTAGACACGCTTTCACACAGTCCTTCACCACCATACTGGCTCTTGGTGGACTCTGGAGCTCTTGTACCTGCACAAACACAAATACACACGCATGATTGAAATTTATACTTTCAGGGTTAAGTGTTCTCCTAGGTCTCCTACCAGTTTATACTATATAAAAACTGCATATGATGAACCCAATCAATGACAGTTAATGTGTCCTAAAAGCATTTGTGTGTACAGTATCATCCATCAGTGGAGTGATAACGTAATGATATCATTTTACATGTTTGAAATATCCCTTGTGGAAAGAATACATCTATTATGTATATCATAACTGACACGTGGCCAGAATGGCATTTGGGTGTGTGTGCAGAATATCGTATAGTAACATTGAAGCTCCTGTGTGTGAGCAGCGGTCTCTAAAGCTCAGCATGGACATGGCAAAATGTGATAGCTTTGATAACCTACAGTGACAGTATTCATTCATTTGCTCACAGCTGCCATCTTAGCTATGCCATAGTGCTTCAGTGCTACACCCCCTCTCCCGCCAAATGAGAGCTCAATGGAGCCGAGATTTTCATACAACATACAACATACTGTTATAGTAAGGGAGAGGAAACAAGACAGTATTGAAGGTTTCTCAGTCACTCAGTCAAGGGCACAACACGTCTGTGATAAAAGAAAGATAAATCACACAATGTATTTTTAGACATCTACAAAGATTAGTTAGTGTTGTGTTCCATTATCATTTATTACAATGTTTATGTTCCTTTCAATTTCTCTTAAATGGAATATCATGCTCCCCCATTGGCCTTCAAATTGTACCCTGCATACAACGCCTCTCTCACACACACACACACACACACACACACACACACACACAACCTTCATCCTGAAGAAGGTGATGCTAGTCAGCAGATCCACAGTGGACTTCAGATCTTGGAGACGCTCTGGGTTTCCTGCAGGGAAATTATCCTGGAGTAAGAAAGAAAGAGGGAAATAACATGAGGAGAACAGACATCTCATTGAAAGCAGCCTTTTAACGTCGCACACCCCCACCCACCACGTCACATCGCTTAGGCCAAAACATTGAAATTGATTACAGAGCAACGCCCAGCAATCATAACGAAATGATTGTCTGTCTAATCGTTTAGTGGACAAGGGAGGTCTCTGCTGATGAAAACCTCCATATCGGGGCCATGAAGTCATCAGGCAGAGCAGAGCACCATGACGAGGAGCATATAAAGCCCTGACAGGCCTGAGGAAAGGCATCACTGCCCCATACATTATCCTACTTCTCCTGCTCTCTTAGTGCTTTGCCTCAGATTTTGCCTGTTTTCTATCCCTTCCTCTACCTGTCGATAGATTAACATGGAAATTCGGGAAATAGAGGCAAACCTTCACAGCAGCCTGCAGGCTTGACCACTCACGCACAGAAGAGGTCCACTTGAGATCAAGGCCGATCAGCAGTAGCATAACTCGCTTGATATATTTTGGACGTGAGCAGCATCAAGGCTTTTATTGGGTTGATAAATGATTCAAGATAACCAGTTTTCAAAAAGAAAACACAAAGTACTATCCAAGAATAAATGTTGAACACTACCCCGGAAACTGGTCTCAAAAACAACCAACAGAGGAGAAGAACATGCAAATGGTCTGGTAATGCTTTACAGGCAGTCAGCTGTCCACTGAGAGCCTACAGTATACTTCTCTAGATCCATGATTAATAGGAGCAGTCCAGAGGTGAGAGTGTAGTCCCCAGTAAAGATAAACAGCCTCCGGGCAAACACACTTCACACACATCCTGCACAAGCAAATATGTTACAATAGCTACACTATACTGTATGTGGCTGTTGACAGGAAAATCCGTTTTAAGTTGTTGTTTTGCCTTTTATATGACCAATGTGGTTATGTATGTATTTCGTCATTTGTTTTCTATGTGAAAGATTGCATTCAGTTTAAATTTTTTAAAATGTGATTTAAGAAGCTCGAGCATCCTGTCTCCTTTTAATATAAATCCTTCAACTACAATCAAGAGAAACTAAAATACTTTTTTCCTCGCAGCTACTGTAGAGAAATTGTAGTGACTGATGGCACTGCCCTTTCTCTCTCTGCTGACACTGAATGTTCTCTTGCAATAACCTCACATACACAGTATGTAGCCTTCAAACACAAGTGAAACCATCAGTCCCTTTGAAACATGGATTATATAGCTTCCACTGCAACCTTTAATGTTGCCATCTATACACGTCATGGTACAGTTATAGCAGCTCAAAATGTGATTTATCTGTTTGCTTTGGGTGTAGGAGTTGCAGCTGTTTTAGACTGAAACCATTTAAGACAGCAATATGATTATGTTGCTAAAAAGTAATTCTGAAAAATAAAAATAGCTGATCCACTAAGGCTCTTTATGTGGGGGAGGAAAATCACAAATGAAAGAGCTGAAATTGCACAGAGAAAACTGGACAGTTTACTACCAGTAGTTTAACTACCACTCTGCCTTTTAGTGACAGTGGAAGTCTGATCCATTGAGTCTACTTGGTTTTAATGTTAAATGGTTCATTCAAATTTCAAACACAATAAAATATAATATAATATACACATACATGGGGAAAAATGCTTCACAGTGTAGCATTTTAAAGTTGTTAATTATTGGATTCTCTGACATCAAAGGGTACTCTTGCTGTGTAATTATGGTGATTGAAATCAGGTAAAGTCAAGTGCTCACTGACACTCATTACAGTTGCTGCAAAGGAGGTAGGTGGGTTTCCTCGCGAAAAACCAAATGTCTCCATACAAAATGTTATGATCTCAGCTACCAATTTAATTTGATATTTGACAACCTGTTTTGATTGCAGATGACAAGGGTGCACAAAAAATGCATTCATTATTGACTACATCTGTGTAAAGCAAGCCGCAGCTAAATGGGATTTATCAGAATTATGATCACAGCTTCAGGCAGGGAAACCAAGTTTGGGATGCTTAAAAAGCTTTTTTTTAAAAAAGCATGTAATTGTGAACCTGTATTTGCTCACAAAATACGAGAAACTGAATGTTAATTCAGCTTCTCACTACTGCTGACCAACATACAAATATCCTTTCACAACTGCTGAAACACTGTTTTCAGCATCCAGTCTTTCTAAAAGCAGTGACAGTGGTGTGAAAAAGAACTTTGTCTACCTCTGACAGACACTATGTCTGAATACACAAAGACCAGAAATGAGAAACTCCAACTTCATCAGCAGAAAGACAAAGGGAAAAGAAACAAATTTATTGCCCAGAAACAGGCAAGCATACTAAAAAAAAGCAAAGCATCCATCTCTGAGCCAAAAGCAGAGACAACATCAGCACTGCCTTCCAAAGATGACACAAAGTCCATTATGAGATGGAAGGAGGAGTGAGTGATGTTGATGAGCTTTTAGTTCTTTATATTTGTTCAGGTCTACATTGAATATTATGTTGGGCCAGTGCCTACACTGAGTGCAAAATTTCAAAGCAGTGACTGCTTATCATCAAAATAAAAAAAGGTCACCGCATTCCCTTATATAAATATATGTATACATATAAAAACGCAAGTAAACCATTTATAACTTTTTTTGATTTTGTATTTATTCAGTTGAACTGTGTGGTGAAAATTCCAGGTCATGTGCACACATTTTTTGTGGAATGCACTTAGCTCTAATGTTCGTGTGTACAATAGATTGTACAGCTTCATAATTACCATGTATGAATATCACTGCATTTTAACGAGTAATATGTCGCTTTGTGATGAAACGCTGGGTTGAAAGTTACTGGATGACTGTAGCTGTTATGTTTATTGTGGTCTTTGCAGATTAGAGAGGCAGCATAATGTCTAAAAAAAGTTCCTGGTCAAACACCAGGCAACAAGTGGAGCGAGTGTAGGTAATCATGCGGAAAAAGAGATCAAAAGCAGTCATGCACTGGAGGGCACTGGACCAAACTGCCACAGGAACACTGCACTGGTCACCCTGCACACGAAGGCATATGCCACAGATTATGTGTCTGTGTCTGTGTGTGTCTATTGACGTTATGAGGTTTAAATATTATACTTTAGCAGATGTAACTGCTGCTTCATCTGGGCTGAGCTTTAGATATAATGCAACATAATGTTGTACAACCACATATACAGTATGTATGGTTATGAACAATGGATAGTGTTTCCTTGTTAGTTTAAGAGCAGAACTTCACACATTTGTGACTTTGAGTTCTGTGTCCTTTCAATAACCTTTATACATAACCTTTTTTTTTTCCCCCATCAGAGTTGGCGCAGAGGTGTCTTATCTTCTGCACTCTGTGAAAGGTGATACTAGCTTGTCTCTTGTGCTTGGCTTTTTACACAGTCTGTCATAAATTCCAAAGGGCTAGCTCTGCATTATGCAGGTGTTGCAAAGAACAAGATTATCCCAAATACTTGCAACTATGTAGATGCAGCTTTGTTCCGTAAACATTTTCTTCCTCCAGAAACTAGAAAATGGTGTTTGTCTGCCATGTGAGCATGACACAGGCTTGTTTTTTTGCTTCTAGAGCAGACTGTGATATGTATGAATATACCTTGCCAGTTCTATAGAGAAACCTTGTGGATATTATCCCAGAAGAATATAATTTGTTGTTAATGTGATGCTCTATCAGCTCAATGTCACTGAATATAAAATCCTGCTGTAGAGAGCTACAGGTACAGTATAGATCTACTGCACCATAGAAACCAACAAACCAGTTGTCTGCATTAAGTAACATTTTCGCTTAAGGCCCCCCTTTTTTTTTCTTTTGTTTTTAGAATAGCGGACAGCTCTCAGGGGTGCTTAGTGAACAAACATCACTTTATATCAAACTGTCCAAACTAAGCCAATAGTCCAAATCCCTCGCAGCATGCTCTGAATACTGAGATTGTATGTTCGACCCAAAGAAACCTGCAAATCCCAGCTGGGACAGACTCGCTATGCAAGGTGTCACCGCATATCAGGGCTGTTAAAATACACTTTAAAGTGAAGAAATGCATATGCAGCGAAATGTAGAGTGGCAGCTGCACCCCGGCTCCCTCTCTGCTGATTCAAGCCCTCAGTTTTACAAAACCAAACTCAATCGCCCTCAGAATGTCATTATAGGGAAATCCATACGGTGAATGAGCGGGGCAGCCAGATCTGAATCTTATTACTGTCCAACAGTGGCAGGCCGGCTCTGTGGGACGGCTTGAGAAAGTGAGCGAGTGAATGAAAGAGTATGTACTGTGCGTTTATGTGTGTGTGTGCGGGAACCACTGGTCTGTGGGAGGCTTGACAAGAGAGCAGCAGGGCAGTGCTGGCAGGTGGAGCAGATGTGATATTCTGTGACTGCTCTCAGTGAACGTGTCATCGTCAGACAGTCAGGCCATCTGAAAATAAAAGAGACCATCTCTCTGTCACTTAACCCTCTGTTGCCCACCCACCATGCTTTCTTTCATTCTTCATCGGTTTCTCCTCTCCCCTCTTTCCAAATCCATCTCTCTTTCCTTCCAACTCTCTCCCTCTTTGTCCAAATCTCCTTCAACTGACTCTCCCGCCATGTTTCATCCACCTTTCTTTTCTCCAAATTCTGTTTATCCCCCCCCTCCAATATTTGCAACTTCATTCCCTGCCTCCCTCGTGTCCTCTCGCTCTGTCTCATTCTATCTTGCTATCTACTTGCTGTCCTTGTCTCATGCTCTCTTTTTTACCCTGCAGGCAGACTGCAGGATCTGCTGCCATCAGGGTGTTTCTCTGTAATCACATGTGGCCTCACACAGCAAGCCGTGGCAGAGAACAGGGAGGCTAAAGCAATCACCCACTCAACGACATATTGCCTTTTTGTGTCACATTAAAGGTGAAAGGGTCATCTTTCACTTACGGTTCACTGTGTAATGCCACCAGCTGGATAGAAATGTGGACATGCGTGTGTGTATGTGTGGCTGCTCAGGTGCATACCTGTGTGTGAGCCAGTAAACAGTTTGTATAACCTACCTGCAGGTGAGCACATGTGTATGGGTGTAATGCACATGTGTGTGCAGACGGTCAGGCAAATGTGTGACTGCGCTTCTGGTGGTGTGTGGTGTCTAAGAGGATTAGCTCTCCTGGGAGCGTTCTGGAAGATTATCTACTGTATGTCAGGATTTCAATCTGCCTGAGTAGAAAGTGGCATAGCTTTAGTGGCCTCCGATTTCTGATTGACAGATTCCTGTTTCCTCATTTTAACATTTCTAGGGGGTGGGGGGTTGTTTAATCAAAACCATAACTTTGATTGGCACCTTTTATCATAGTTTTTGGTTAGGGTAGGGCAATAAAGTTTTCGTGTTCTTTAAAATGAATATCCTATTCATAAGAAGGTACTTTTATAATGTGCGCAGGGGTTAGGGTGCTCTAAAACCAAACATTTCATATATTTATGTTAATTTCAATTTTATAATATTTTGATCTACTGAATATAGGTTTTTAGGTATATTTCATTTTAGTTCACTGCATGTCAGTTTATACAAAATAAACATTTCTTTGTGGACACAGGACAACATGTGACAACCTACTGAGGCATCAAATGATGGCAGGCAGCAGTTTGCCTCAAACACATACATGGTCAAATTATGAGCATGCAAAAACACGTTGCCTGGTGCTCATAATTCAGTGACTGTCACCAAACAAATGTCCATGAAGAATAAGCCTACGTCGTACGACTAATGTGACCGACTCCGTGAGGGATGAAATATCTCTACACTTGTTGACGTAGAAAATTTATTTTCCCAGCATGTATGTAAGGGGTGGATAAAATGTTAAAAGTACAAATTTACTACAATGCGGCACAATTCAACGCTTCAAAAAACATGTCTGATGGTAACATTCACAAAGCTACGGTTTTGCTGCAGCGCTGTTATATAGGATTGCATTATGCTTGCACAGATAACTATGTATATAATAATAAAAAACATCATCACTGATAAATAACCCTAATGATTATGTGTACTTATCAGCTACTGGCTATTCCTAAGGACCGTCTTGTCTCACTGCAGCAGGAGCTTATAGAATTTAACTGTTTCTCCCTCTCTCCAACCCCCTCTGTGCACCGCCTAGGTCTTTGCTGCAGTATGTACAGTATGTAGCTATGTTAAGTAGCTAACAGTTAATGATGAAGCATCTGCCTATGGATACTGCAGCTTAACAACCAAAATATAAAGTGTGTTAAGTTATATAAAACATGATTGCCTCATTAATGCAGTGTGTCTTATTAATGTAGTGTGTCTAAATAATGTGGTGCACAAAACCTAGCTGTTACATTTTATTCTGAAACATGTTCTTTTTTATAGTTATAGCCAACATCAAATCAATTTCTAGATGCTATAGTCTATATATAGAAATGTGGGAGTCCAGATGTTTAAGGTGTGTCCAATACCCTAAATCCACGAACCACCATGGCAGACAAGAGTGGTGGACATTCACCACAGAGTCTATTTATTGGACCATGAGGACCACTATTTCTTGAGATGCTGATGGACCCTTGATACCGCAGGTTGATTATCGATATTTATGTGCCCGGATACACCCCTGACTATAGTCAGTAGAAAACTGCAAAAGCACTTCACAGTCATATATGATTCACAAGACTTCCTTCATTACCACACCTTAAACCACAAAGTCTTAAAAGCCATGTATGTTATGGATATACTTAGTGTTGTTAATACTATGGGAACATGAGTGTGGCATATACGACATTATCAAATCGCATTCTTGGTATGACATCATCACATCTAAAACAACATTTTCTCCATCTTAATCCCGATATTTAGTAGAGCACCTTTACAACGGGCGTAACGTGCAACCTGTTTGATTACATATAAGGCAAACAGACATAAAAACACATAGAACTGTATCCAAGAAAGAAGAGAATCCAGTCACTAACCATGTTTGGAGGACGACAGACACACATCACAACAAAGTGTAAATGGATTGCTGCGCCAAGCCAGATATATAGTAAGCACACGGTGTACAGTTAACAGCCTGAAGCCTATATAAAATAAACCAGATGGCTGGTGGCACTTCAGTCAAAAGTACAGTCAGTTTTAAAGGATGTAAATACCAAAGAGAGCATACTAAATGGCAACCTGCATTTTCAGAGGACAAGAGAACTGCTAAGAACATTATTTCAGGCAGCAAAAACCACATGGAAACGTAAGTTCATACATACCCGATATTTAGAGAGGTCAATCCTTAGTGAGTTATGCAGCTGGTCCAGTAATTTGACAAATTTCTCCCTCTGTCAGGAAGAGAATTCCATAATTCAATTTAGAGTGCCACCACGCCAGAAGCATCGTGTCTAAAAATTTACAACACTTCGTGGTCGGTAGCATTGCTGTGTCCTGCAGTGATTCATTTTTACTTCCTGGAGCAAAATTTAGTGGTTTAGCTCTTTTGCCAGACTCGGCGTACTGCCTGGAAATATTATTTGATGCCTTACGACATTAGCTTATTAAAAGTTAAATCGAAAAGCACTGGCAACCTCTGAGATTTTGTTGATTTCAAGTGTACAACTTGCTTTAGACAAATAAATAAAATGAGAATGACAACAAAAACTAGTGATGTCAAGAGTTCAATATCAGGCTATAAAACCAGGGGTTACTTAGGTCTAACTGGAGACCATATATAACCCACATTTTCATTTAGCACTATATAACTACACCGATCAGCCATAACATTATGACAGCATGGGCACCCTGACCGGTCTGCGGCTCCACAGCCCCATATGCAACAAACTGCGATGCTTTGTGTGTTCTGACACCTTTCTATTAGAATCGGCATTAACTTTTCAGCAGTTTGAGCTACAAAAGCTCTTCTGTTGGATCAGACCACACGGGCCAGCCTTCACTCCCCACGCGCATCAATGAGCCTTGGCCGCCTGTCACCCTGTCGCCAGTTCACTGGTTTTCCTTCCTTGGACCACTTTTGGTCGGTACTGACCACTGCAGACAGGGAAAACCCCACAAGAGCTGCAGTGTTGGAGATGCTCTGACCCAGTCGTCTAGCCATCACAGTTTGGTTCCTTGTCAAACTCACTCACATCCTCACGCTGCCCATTTTTCCTGCTTCAACACATCAACTACGAGGACAAAATGTTCACTTGCTGCCTCATATATCCCCCCCCACTGACAGGTGCCATGGTAACGAGATAATCAATGTACTTCACTTCCCCTGTCGGTGCTCATAAAGATATGGCTGATCGGCGCATACTATATCACTGCTGTAATGTCTGCTGATGTCTGACTGCAAGACAACAATCTGTTCACTTACCCCAAAGTTAGAGGCAGCAAATCGGTCAGAAGCGGAGGCAGTCGTTGTGGTGGTGGTGGTGGTGTGGGCGAAGTAGGCATTGATATTAGCAAGCAGGTTGCTCATCACTGCTGGCACACCGGGACACATGTATTTGGCGGACAGACAGGAGAAGTGCCTGCAGAGGAGGAAGAAAAACAGCTATTATTGTGGGCAACATTAAAGGGGCAGTTCTGTAGCCATTTTTGGGCAACACAGAAATAGGTTCTCCAAGAAAGATCAATAGACAATCACATGAAAAAAGATTAAACAGTTTGAGACCGCACATCAACAAGACTATTCCAGACAGAGATAAAATGATCAAGTAATCGACATGCTGTTCAGAATACAGCTGAAAGTTATACAGCTGAAATAAAAACATAGTTCAGAGTTGTGAAAACTTCCCCTTGTGAAATACATAGCTAAAAAATATCCCATGCTTTGCTTCTATCCATTGCTTTGAACTGCGGAAAATAAATCAACAAGTGAGCAGACATACTGCAGAACAGTGTGTCTTTATATTATATCATTATATTCACCTTCTGACTGCAGGAGAACATATATTTAATGTTCCAAACAATTACTTCTGGTGGAAGCGTTAGTGCATAAGTAGTTCCCTGCTACTTTCATGTAGTAAAAAAAAGTGACTATCTATAGCAAATTATGTCATAAATCATTGCTGTTTAACCTATTCTATTAAGGACACAAGGCTGCAAAGTAATAGATGGAGCTAGATGGAGATGGAAGGTTGATAGTAAATCAAGGGATCCTGTGGGGGCTGAGATATAATCATATCCAGAGAAAGAGAAGAGAGAAATGTAAATGTTAGTAAGTTCCATTAAACTTCCTTGTTTGTTTCTGTAACAAACACCACAGAGACCAACTCAAGCACAGTATGTGTATTTGCCAATGTAAGTGTTTTCCACTGAGGTGAATCCACATTTGTCAACCCAACATAAACTAGATCTCAATACTATGCAGTGCGCTAAAATTACACAAGTCATCTGTTCCCAGGGGAGGGACTGAAGCAGCACTCTTTTACTGTTACAAACTTGATGTCTCCTGTTAAAATTAATATTGTTTCTTCTTCTCCCGTCTGCAGCACCTTTTTAACTCCCTGAACTTTAAACTGCACACAAAGAGAGTGGCACTTTCCCCACACACGCAGACACACATCTGCAACAGCGCCACACAGCAGTAATTAAGTGGTGGAGCCTGAGAGGCCTGGTTTGAGCAGGGATCTCTGCCTGAGTGAAGAGCATATGCTCCTTTTAACACTTCCTACTGCTGCTTCGCAAGCCATGTGGAATGCCTTCTGCGCTATAATTCACTGGTTCCTATTAGTGAACACCTGGCTGCCATTTATACAGCACATAAAAGAAAATGTGTTCTAGATTGTATACCACATATAAAAAAATATACAGTATGTGCAATAATCTGTTTACTTTAATGCAGCTGAGGATAACATACAGGAGGGCTTCTTTTTCAACCTCTGATATGACACACAGCAACCAAGCATCGGGTGCTTTTTACAGTAAAGATACCAGTGAGCTTAAAGTCAGAAAAAGTAGGCTGAGCTTTATAAATATAGCACTTTTTAAAGGCTCATTCTAAAATTAATGGAAAAACACACTTCACTAAATTCTGCTGCGTTTACGTTACACATGATGTTGCTTTAAAAGATAAAAATAAGTAAATTTATGTTATTCACACCTTCACTTTCAGATGCTGTAGACATAATATAAGAAGTGGATAAGAAGTAACTTTTTCAAATTTTGACTCAGTCCAGTGCACCTGCTGCCATTTTTCTGCACCGCAGTTCCTATGTTTTCGTGCATAGCTGAGTCACTTGGCCTTGTTTCCATGTCGGAGGTATGGCCTTTTCACTCTTCCATGAAGACCATTTCTGGTCAGACTTCTCCAGACAGTAGATGGGTGTACCTGGGTCCCACTAGTTTCTGCCAGTTCTGAACTGATGGCACTGCTGGACATTTTCCGATTTTGAAGGGAAATAAGCTTGATGTGTTTTGCATCTGCTGCACTACGTTTCCTTGGCCGACCACTGCGTCTACAATCCTCAACGTTGCCAGTTTCTGTGCAAGTGTATCTATAAGAAGTGATGCTGTTTCAAAGGCAAAGGGTAGTAACACCAAATATTGATTTGATTTAGATTTTTCTTTTGTTCGTTCACTTATCATCTTGATTATTCATTAAACTAAACTATTAACACTTCCATTGTTGAAAGCATTCTTAGTTTACAGCATTTTTTTCACACCTGCCTAAAACGTTTGCACAATGCTGTACTCACAAGTTAGAGGTGACCATAAGTATCGTGAACCGGGATGTTCAAGTCATTGCTTCATAAAATCAAGTGTTGGAAAAGGCACCGAGTTATGTGGAGCAATGATTACAGACTTACTCCCCCTCCTGAGCGCAGCCCATGCGTGTGTGCGCACACACACACACATTCACAAATAGAAACACAAACATGTTCTCATTGGGAGGCCTATTTAATTACTCTGCTTTCAGCCTCCAAATTACCCAGGAGCACTTGGGGTTAGGTGAGCGAAGAGAGTGATGATGGCATCCGCTGAATTCCCATGGTGCTTTTAGAGCTGGATCTCCTGAGACAATTTTCCAGAGGAAGACATTGCTTCTCCTAGTGTTACCCTGCCTGGGTTTTTACCAGCGGATGAGGCACGGTACGCACACACTCACATATCTTTTTATGGCCTCAGATAGCTGGCAGAAATAGGAAAAAGGTGATGAGAGACGGGGGGGTGGGAGGTGAGGGAGGTAGGGAGTGGTGATAGAGTGAGATGAAGAAAAACGAACATGAGGGAGGAGTATGTTGGGGGTTGGGGTTGGCACAGGTGGGAGAGTGAGTTTTCACAGCTGCTGTGATTTATGCAGTCATCATGTCAGGAGTGACTGGGAGTCGAGGTTCTATGGTGAAGAAAACAGAAAGATAGGGCCTTTCATAAATTCCTGATGAAGCATAATAAGCGCTGATATGAGAAACGCCAAGATTAAACAATAGTTCAATTCTGAAGCATTGACTCCACCTGAGAAAAATGGTAACTTACTGCTTCACTTGTCCGCAGTAAAAATAACCCTCATTCCTCATATGCTGCAATACCCCTTCACTGTCACTTAGCAACTCCACACCAGTTTGCAGCACTAAAACAATCAAATGTGTCAACAACACTCATATTATGATATGTGTTATGCTTGTAGCAGTTCCACTCCTTACTCAACAGCTAGAAACAGCTTTACAGGGTTCGACAGAAACCCAATGACATGTTTACACTACAGCAGCACTAGAGGAGGGTAAATATAGGAGCTGCTGTGGGATATGTAAGGCTGAGTCATGATCACTGGGATCAGAATAGTGGGAGAGTAGGGGCTGCGGAATCAAACATACTTGGGGCCTAATCTAAAATCTAAAAATCACCAACAGGGCACACTACACTAACTATTCATCCAAAGACCTACTGAAGAAACCATTTTGCTACAGACCATCAACACACCAATGGCAAGCAAGTATTTTACATTACAATTTTTTTTTTTACATTTTTAGCAAATTATATCAAGAGCGTAAAAGCAACACAATTTCTCAGTGTTGCTTCATCTCAGGGATGCATGTGGCCAGATGTCTGGATATGAAAGCACAAATGTGAGCTGCGCCTTTCATTCAATTTGCCAAATGCAATCTGTGTGTAATTAGCATCTGATTTTCTAAGGCAGCAGCTAATTACAGAGTTAGCTGCTGGGGCTGCCCAACAAGCGTGTTCTGCAAGGGAAGGATTGCATAAAAGGTTCGGTTTGGAGATACGATTTTAAATTTTTCAAAAAGCAGCTGAGACTGAAGTCACAATGTGGTGATGCTGCAGATACTAATTAACTATGTATTACACATTGAATTAATTAAATGCAATATAAGTCATAAGTCAAATCTATCATCTGTAACTGTTTATTTCCCAAAAATCTGTATTCGAATTTCTACCGGAACACTACACAGCCACAGCTGCTGGGATCCTCTTTGTCTGGCGGTGATGAATGGCGAAATATTATAAATACACTGTACTGGCAGACTTTTCAATCAACACACTTTATACCGCATGTACCAGAAAGAGTTTTGAAAGGAAGAAATAACACATGGATTTTATGTTTGGAGTAGGGGCAAGTCTATTTCAGTGGGCCGCATGAAAAATTGTATATATGGGAAACATGAAGTGAGTGCACCTGAAGTGAGGGGCACAGGTAAACTTAGTAAATCTGGCCATCAATGTCTCTCAGGTGGTGTGTCTTTGCATGTGTGCATGTGCGTGCGCGTGGGTGTGCGTGTGCGTGTGTGTGTGTGTGTGTGTGTGTGTGTGAAACCGAGATAAAGACATTAATAGATGGGCAGGGTCACATTGGATCAGAAAGACAAAGAGAGGGAAACAAGACTGTTTATGTGTGTCCATGATCAATGTAACCAAGGTAGGTTGGGAGTTTTCCAGAAGACCAGCAATTAATCAATCAAACTTAGGAGCTCGATAGTCCTCCATCTTTACTACTCCAATTCTCCTTCTGCTCTCCTTCGCTCATCTCCTTCTCTTTTCCACTCTGCCGAATGAGACAACAACAGATAGGTGAGGTAAAATGCCATAGATCAGGGTGGTACTAACGTCATAGCCTGATAGATGGACTCCACTCCATATCTCATGGCAAACTCATCCACTATCTCCTGAGAAACGTCGTCAAAGTAGACCTTCCACGCCTCGTCCCCTTTCACCTGCGGGATCTTCACTACCCCGTTGCTCTTCACCTCAGTCAGGTAGTGGAACAGGTTCTGTGAGTGGCACGAGAGATAAGACAGAACAGATTACGGTGACGGAGCACGGTGTCACAACAAGTAATAAATGAAGACCTTTATCACAGCTGGAGACAGCCTCAACTTCTTACAATGCTGTAACTATTGATTGTTGGAAAATTATGTTGCTTTCCCAATGTAATCACAACAAATCATGTTTCCTTTAGAAAGGAATATATCTTTATTGTCCACCCAGGTGGAAGCTTGTCTCCGGCTCACCACAGACAAGAACATAATAAAACAGTAAAACAAACACATAGACAAGGTCAGATAACACATTAAAAACAGTTGTCTGTGGCTTCAAACTCATCAGTCACTTTGTAGAGTTAGTAAGTGTCTTTGCACTTAGCTCCCCAACGATGATGACTGGAGTTAAGTGAGAACTAATTTTGCCTAATGCAGAATCACATTATGACGGTTACCTCATGTAAACAGGTGTACTGGCCGTGAGGAGGAACAACGTTCTCCTCCCCTTTCATCTCCACACTGATCTTGAGTCTGATGGCACCTGATACCGCAGACTTGTCGGTCCTTTTATCTGCAACACACAACCCAGCTGGATTAGTCAAAACTGTCAATGAATGGAAAAGTAACTACCAATTACACAGCCACATCTTAAGTACAGTATGTACATGTTGGCTAAGCTTCTTAACTCCAGAGAAAGTATCATTTTCAAGTACCATTTTTGCCCTGTACAATTACTATCCATCAGGAAGACCAGGTGAAAGACTATTAAATACTATTCTAAAGGTTTTATTCCATTCAGTAAAAAAGAGAAAAGCTCATGGACATGAGGACTGACACCAGCTAGTGAAGGAATGACCACACCATAACAGAATATAAAACACCAAAAGATCAATAACAAAAGACACTGTTTCTGAAACACAAGACATTACTGAGAAAAAACATTAATGGCACGACATCGTGTCTCCATCGGTATCTACGCTGCATTAATAATATCACTGGCTAAGACGGGCTGTGGGTTTGGGGAAGTGGCGTTTATTCTGCGCATGCAATTATTAACACACATTGTATATGCACATGCAGTATATGTCACATACACACAGACACAATGATGCAGGCACACACATTCCTGACAGGTCTGAGAGCTAATGACTCCACAGCTGCCAGGGTTCATTACAGACTTCAATCCCCCCCACCCCCAACCCCCGCGCTCTCATATACAATTCACCTTGACAGTGTCAAATGAGTTAAATTTTCCACTACAATCAGATGATCAAGAGATAGATGAGTGAAAACTAATGACGTGACAAAAGCCCAGATTGAAGAGGAGTTGAAGAGGCTTGGAGAGCAGATCAGCTGGGGGGGTGGACACAAGCAAAGGCCTGTTTAAACATTCATTGTGGACATTTAAAAAGGCACAAGCCAGCATCAGTGGGCAGGGGTCACAATTACCACAAATTGCTGCCTTTTAGCCAGAGAGGCAAACAAAGACAGCACTCGCCAGTCATAATACTTTAACAGAAGTGGAAGCTCCCATTATGCTTCCATTCACCTCATGCAGCATGGAGAAGCCAGTGATGTATGAGAGCACAAACAGTAAAAGACCCAGCATCAACAGCATCAGTACCCGAGCTGAACTACAGCTCTCTGTGGCTGCTTGGCAGTGGCGTGTCCAGACTTTTGACTGTGGCCCAAGTGGGCACCGATGCTTCCATACTTTATTCTTTAATTCCTCAAAAATAAATTGTACCAAAAATTAAAAAATATGGACAAAATATTGTAATGGAAATGACTTCTTGGCACACGGATAGTAATGGTGATCTCGATTAGACCACACTTTATCTGACCATACATTTATCCTCATTTCCTATTTAATGGATACAGGCTAACGGGAATGTGAAAAGGAAGATATGAAGACAATATCTCAATAATAATCAATATCTCTTGTAAGAAAACTCTGAGATCAAATGGGTAACATACCTAGGTTGTACCAAACGTCCATCTCTCCACTGAGAGTGCGAACCTCAATGATGGTCTGGCCCAGGAAATCATCTGACTCGCGCTTGAAATGCTGCTTCACCCGTGATTTGATGTCATCATCCTCGTCCCACACACGCACCTTGATGCGGTCAGTGGCGTTGTGACATTCACTGTAATTTGGAAGATGATTACACCAGGTCCAAACAATCACAACAATGTACACAACAACAGCAACAGCATATTCACTGACAGCTCATCAGGTATTCGGTGGAGCAGAATGAATCAAATGTATAATTCAAGCATATATACAGCTCTGGAGAAAATTATGAGACCACTGCAAAATGATCAGTTCTCTGGTTTTACTATTTGTAGATATGTGTTTGAGTAAAATGAACAGGAGTGGAGTGAAAATTTGTAGTGGTCTCTTAATTTTTTTCAGAGCTGTATGTCAGACACACCATTCCTGACCCTTTTCTAAGTAACATATGGAGAGCAAGTCTTGCCTGGATAGAAATGAGAGAATGTGTGTATTTCTGTATGCACGTGGGTGTGCATAGTGTGTGTATGTGGAAGGAAGAATGACCCCAAGACATTGACCTTTATTCTGCATCTCTATATTTTTCACAAGACTGACCGAGTACCATTCATAGCAAGGGTTATTTGTTTGTGTCCATCTCTTTGCCCCTCCTTGCATCAGTGCAGCTGACAGACGTTTCACAATAATGACTCCGCTAAATAGAGGTGGCCAAAGCACTTAGCCTTAGATGGTGTCAGACTGTTCGGCTCTGGAATTATAACCGACAGATTACATTTGGTTCTAATGACATCTTGGGTGCAACAGCCAGAGAAACAGTATCTGCAGTAGTTTTTTTAACTAATCCCTTTCTGGGGAAGCACTGGCTGCGGCTGCTGTACTAGTCCAGGACTTTGCTCTCTGCCAAGCACACAGTAATGTATCGCTCTATTAATCTACATCCCTGTAGTAACGGGAAACACTTTTATTACAGCCACCACTCGAGTCTCATTACAGGTGTGGAGCCTTGTTTTTAACTGGCAGAGTACACGGACAGGCACACACACACACACACACACACACACACACACAGAAGTATACAGACAAAAAGACAGTATACAGAAAATCTCAGTAGTATACACATGTGTTCCTATGTTGTTGGTTTAAAACTAGGCAAAAACTTTCAGAGTAATGATGCTGGAAAACCTGTCGCTTGCATAAATGAAAAAATGTCATTAACTGCTCTCTTTGGTTGAAGAAAACATAACAGACCCTCCCCGATCCCCTGTGCCCCATCTCCAGACTAAAGAATAAACTAAATACTACAAAACCTTTGCTGAGTGGGTTGGGGTCCAATCTGGGTCTAATTACATCCACATTATTTTTGTGTTTGTTCTTAGAATCAGAAGGTCTTAATATCCGACACAATAGCATAACGAGTATTTAAAGCTCAGGTTATTATACCTTTCCTCTCACCACTTGAACTGTCCTGGTGCAGGAAACCAATCTATGTGGTGCTCAAAGTGTAGCAGAGCAACTGCTAAGAAGTACTGCCAAATACTACTTTACACCAGTTCTGTTCTGAGCTCTACGGCACTTAAGAGAAAATTAAATGTTCCTTTTCAGCCTGGTTATTTGGTATGCTCAGATTTCTGACACTCCACTAAACAAAGACAACAGCATTTATTGGGATAATTATAGCAAGCCTCGTACAGGGTTCTCAAATGCTCCAATTTTCCACATTTTATAAACTACTTATTAGTAATTATTTGAAGTAGTCTCTGGAAACTCACTTACAGTCATACATTACATTGACAATTTACTTTCTGTTAGATTTGCATAATAACCTACCAACTGATTCATAAGTGCACACAGTTTTATTTGTAGCTGTGTGGGGAAAAAAATAAGAGTACAAATAAAAAATGGAGGCAGAGGCAGAGAGGAAACCAGTAGCTTCAGCGCTGATATTCATGTGATTGTTGCATACCTATACTGACCAAGAAGAATAGCCAGTGCTAAAAAAGAGACAGACGCCGGGTCAGGACAATGGAGAGGTCATACAGAATAAGGAGCCATGTACTACTAAAGCAGTAAAGCACAAGGATTTAAAGGGTAAAGCCCCGTGTTGTTTGTCCTTATGGATGCCATCGTAAATCTCTGCAGTGCAGCTGGTGTCTAATATGTCATAACTCATAGTAATTTACTGAGTAAGAGTCAGTAATACTTATTCTTTTACTTATTTACTAATGCCTTAAGATTTCCTTGAACAGATGAATCTTAATCTATGTCGGGATTTTCTAACCGGAAAGAGGTCAAATTAATAGAGTACTCACAAGTAGAACTTCTCATCCCAGACCGGGTTGAGGTTGCCAAAGATGGTCTTCGTCCTGCGTTTGGTTTTTCCCACCTGGACAGTGACATAGGGGTCGCTGGAGCCAGTTTTATCCTTGGCCTGTAAACCCTGTGCACTCATGACTGGTGACAAGACAGCAAGGTGGAAAAGTGAAAAGTCATGCAACTACCGCAAGCTACATATTTGCCAAACTCGTGGTTTTGAAAACATACCATGGTAGTAAATACCATGTACAGTAATGTTATTTTATAAATGGAAGACCTTACCTTCCTACCGTCCTGACCTTAATAACCTTTCTGATCAATAACTTCATTCTGAGGGGCATATTATTTTGGAAGTCAAAAACAGGAAGCACTGGCCTGGTGGGTGAGGTTTGACCAGTGGTGAATTTATGTTTATGTTTTATTTTAGTGCTATTAAGTTGCCTGAATTTTATTTCTATGATTATAATTAAGATGGCCTTATCACTTCCTCCACTGCTTACAACAACTCTGTGCACCTGCCAAAAGCTGAGGCAACAAAGCAGCTCTTTGGTTTATTGACAGCAGCCATTATTTATCTTTTTGTCTATATTTAAAGGTTTGAGTACATCTAGGATTTATCTATCCCTACATCCAAGCTATAGTTAGATTCCAGCCCGTTGCATCTGGCCACTGCTACAACATGTCTACGTTGAGCTAAGACTTGGCTTCAAAGAAAGATACGTGATTCCGAATCTTACACACAGACGAAGGTGCAGAGAAGGAGAGACAGTAGTATTTCACAGCGCCACAAAAGAGAAAAAGGACACTGGGGCATTAAAAATGCATAAGTGACAGTCTAAATAATTCAGGGTACATATATATCCCTCAGCTCAATGCTGACAGGAGTTGGTGGGCAGGAAATAGAGGTTTGAAAAGCCATGGCCTGCTTTCTCCATGAGTACCCAAAATCAAATGCCTGTTGTAGTAAAAGACGGGTCTGCGATAGCGACATGCATATAGAAAAGTAAGTATGCTTCAAACAAAGTGCTTGTCAAATCATCCAGTAGCCTCTTGGGGGGGGGGGGGGGGGGGGGGGGGGGGGGGGGGGGGGGGGGGGG
>JAVQJF010060931.1:0-14366 GCA_036023855.1 Gadopsis marmoratus
TCACACACTCTCTCACACACTCTCTCTCACACACTCTCACACACACACACACACACACACACACACACACACACACACTCGCACTCACACACACACACACACACACACACACACACACACTCACACACTCACACTCACACACACACACTCACACACACACACACACACACACACTCAGCAGGGTCACATCGCTGCTGGTAAAAATAGGATGTTGTATCACAGAGTCAGATCTCAGTAAACAAGCTGGTGAAAGTGAGCAGGACGTTACGGCGACTCGCAGGTAAGAACAGAAGAATCGTTTTACTGTCGGTGTTACGGACAGACGACAAATGCACACCAGACAGGAAGTACATCGTTCTAAATGTTCAGGCAGGTTAGCAGCTGCTAAAGCAAACAGCAGGGACACGGCTGTAAACAGGACTGATGCTTCATGGGAAGTCGAGTTCCGTGTTTTAGCATGTTAGCATGTCAACATACTAGCATGTAACCTGTCAGTGTAACATGCTAACACTTAGCACGGCAGGTGTTTGACCTGTTGGTGGCGCTGGAGGGAAAGTCGAACCAATCTGTCCAGAAGTCATAGGGACCAAACTGCTGGACTACATCAAATATGTTAGCGTGTCATTTTATTCATATTAAAGAATTTAAACATCACAAACACAGTCTGTGGAGGAATAAAGCGACACGGAGGCGGGTCTGAACAGCTGAGCTGCTTTTTAAAGTCCACAACCTCAACGTCTCCTTCAGTTTTTAATCTTGGATCCAGGAACAACCAGCAAACCCTGATCCGAGGCCCTCAGAGACCTGCTGCTGATACAGGGCTGACCTCTAAAGGTGCCGCAAGAACCTGGAACTGGATTCTGAATTTGACGGTGAGCCAGTGAAGTGATATCCAGATCAGTGAGACCATTTGGAGGACCTGGTCTAAAGCTCTGGGGCAGGACCACCTGTAGATGATCCAGGTTTGTACAAGTCCAGACGAGATGAAAGACTTAATTATCATCTCTGTCTCTTCTGGAGACACAACAGGTCTGAGGACAAAACAGGTCCAGAGTCAGAACCTGGTCCATAGTGAACCTTGGCTTTGTACGGAGGATTTAACAGAAGAGGACAGAGAACATGCCTCCATCATGTTAACGTCTGCTGTAAGTCAGAGAGGGATACAGTCCACAGCCTCCACTTCATATTTTATAAACTGATCGAACATGTTTTCATGTCCCATTTGAATCTGAAAGGTACAGGAGCCTAAATGCTTCCATTTGGTTTTCTGAATGACTGAGATCCTGTTTAACTTTGCTTTGAGACATTGGGAGATACTCGTGTGTTTAAGTAAGATTGTTGGTAGTTTGTCAACTTTGCATGTAACATGTAACTAATACTTCAGATAACTTCCTGTATTGACCCTGTACTCGAAATCATTTTGAAGGTCGTGATTCTGAGGTTTCTCATTGAGTCAGAAAAACAGGGCAAACGTTTTGTTCTCAAATGAATGAATTACGTTTCCAAGAAAAAGTGTGTAGTAACTAAAGCTGTCAAATCAATATGGTGGCGTAGAAGTATCAAGTACAAGTACCTCAACGTTGTCACACATTGGCTGAAACAAGAGTAATTATTACAGCTAAGGAGCAGGTATGTGGGCTAGTTCAGAGCTCCAGGGTCCAGGTTAACTGTTCCCTGTCAACCAACAGAGTTCTGCAGGACTGAGTCCTAAAACCCTGAAGGCAGTTAGCATGTTAGCTTGTTAGCCCTTCCTGTTCCCTCGTCTGGAAGTCAGCGGGTTTCTGCCTGAAATGAGGTCGGTGGTTAAAACGAGCTGAAGAGACTTTCACGTTTTGTTCTGCGACATAAATCCCGTCAGTAAATATTCCACTTGACGTGACGTTAGCAGCTTTTACGTGTGTTAAAAAAGGTGGTTGCTAACGAGATGCTAAATGAGGCTACAGAGGTTGTCGGGGACATTAAACTCATCTGCTCATTCGTCCTCCTTCGCAGCCTCGTTGGGTTTAAACTGCAAACTGTAGTAATCAGATTACAAGCTGGACGCTCAGTGGTGGAGACGCTGAAGTCATGTGACCGCGGTGTAGCTGGTTCATAGGCTAACGTTAGCTTTTTACTTCTTGAGCATTTACGCATAAAGAAATCAAAAAGTGGTGTTGATTTGTGAAGATTATCTGCAGTATAATAAACTTTAACTTGCCATAAAGCTTATTTCTTCTCCCTTGACAAAATCCCACTGGCATTTGTGGAGGGAACCAGTGCGATGCTAACTTCTGGGTTGGACTACAAAAATCCATCTTCATCCCTAAAACACCATGTGTCTACTGAGGTTGGCAAGGACAGCCTCCAAGACAAGGAGGCATCACAAATGTGTACTTACGTATACAGTACTTGAGTAAAGGTACTTAGTTCCATTCTGGAACTCTGTATTTCTAAAATCAGGCTTCAGAGGTAAAGAGATAATAACACGAGATCTTAATGTTGAGGAATAAAACTTGAGATAATGGCCCGCTCCTCTTCCTGTCCTCAGGAGCAGAGATGGGTTTGGGGAGGAAGGTGGACGTTCCGGTCTGCGACCTGTCCCTGATCAGAGGGATCTGGGAGGTCCGAGTGAAGAAGCACCGACAGAAACAGAAGAAGGAGCAGGACAGGATCCAGATGAGCGCCCTGCCCAAGTAAGATGATCACGTCAGCTGTCACAGTCCGTTCAGTGCAGCCTCGTACGTTTACTCACGCACACTGTTCAAAAACTTTATGTGAGTGTTTTCATTTTAGGCTACCTTCTACTCCACTACATTTACTTGAAACTTACGGAACTGTTACCATATGTAGTATACGAAGTATCTACACCTGGCTCCACGCTGACGAACTCCAACATTAAATCATTTAGTCGTGATGAAAACAGAATGTGTACTTCTGCATGTAAGGACTTTTTACTTGTAATGGAGTATTTCTACACCGTGGCATTTGTACTTTGACTTAAGTAAAGGATCTGAGTACTTCCCTGAGTACTGACTGACAGCTGTCCATCCTGTGTGTTTGCCATGAAGAGCACCACAGTTCGTTTCCTATGAGAAGCAGCTGTTTCTTCCAGCAGATGTCGGTGCAGCAGGAAGTAACGACAGCTGCTCAAAAACGTCATTTTCCCAGCATTACAAGAATGTACAGAAAACATAACCGCGCACAAAATTTAAGAAAAAAATCTTTCATTTCAAGTGTTTGTACAATTTGCACAGCGGCTGTCTGTGAACAGCAGGAAACGTCTGATTAGTTTTATAGTTTTCAGATCTTCGCGCAGCGGAGAACAGAGTAAAAGGATTTACCCTCTCGGTGAGAGACAGACGCGTTCACAGCTGACTGCTGTTGGTCATGAACCCTGACAGTCAGGCCTGGTTTTAGTATGTGAACACACAGGCTGCTATTTATATCCCAACATCAGCGCTGTGCTGCAGTGACGGCAGGTCAGCGTCTGGCCTCCAGAGAGCAGAGAGGCCACGAGTTTGGAGAATGAACGGGAACATCCTGTCTGTCTGACACCTGATAGGACATGTCTGTCTGCGTGTAGGATCGACCAGCAGTGGCAGTATCGTATCTACTGTAAGACCCTGAAGACCAAAGAACGGAACCTGCTGCACCATTACCTGGAGAGAGCTGCGCTGACGGATGTACAGGTGTACACAGGTAAACACAGGTGTAGTAGTTCATTTAATTCGTTTGTTACTATATTTGTCATTGACATGTTGTAGATCAGAATACATCATGTTGTTGTTGTTTACCTGTCAGAAGCAGAGCAGCAGGATCGGAAAGACCAGCAGGATCCGGATCAGAGCAAGTTGACCTTCCAGCTGGATGGAGATCGTTGGACAGTAAGCAAACAGGCCCAGGACAGAGTTACACCTTCTTCACCTGTGAGAAGCTAACTGGTAATAAGGGAATATGTTTGCAGGACTTCCCCAAGGAGCTGCAGTGGATGACCTACCTGAGAGAGTGGCACGTCAGGGGGACAAAGATCCGCCAGCTGCCCGACTACCTGGCTCTGTTCACCCAGCTCGCCGTGCTCGAGATCCCCAAAAACACCATCACCGAGCTGCCTCCTGAGATCGGTGAGGAGGGAACACGAGATTTCAAACATGACAAAGTTTCAGAGGAGAGCTGTCGGGTGAACTGGTCTCAGCTGGGTCCAAGCTGACGGGTTCGGGCTGAGTCGGGGTCCAGATTTTTGAATTCCTTTAACTTATCGAGGCTAAGTTTAGTTTTCCCCTTTTCTTCTTTGAGTAGAGCAAAGGGAGATAATGTCACTGTATTCCCTGCATGCCTAAATGTTGTGCGACTCCTCTATACTCAGGTAAACTGACGGGTTTGAGGGAATTGAACGTCAGCTACAACCGTCTGTCCAGAGTTCCTCCAGAGCTCGGGAACTGCGAGAACCTGCAGAGGCTCGAACTCGCAGGAAACCACAACCTGTTCGAGCTGCCGTTTGAGGTGAGACAGAGACGATGAACCGTCCTGTGGTAGCTTCAGTCCTTGGTGAATTAAATCAAGCAAATCTACAGGTAGATAACTTTATCAGGCAAACAGGAAACTAGTCACACATGCAGAGACTGGACACGTTATTTTACAGACATTGAAAGATTAACTGATTAATTGACTTTGTTTTGGTAAACGGCCTCTTTCATTTGTTAAAGGAAAAATCTGACATTTTGGGAAATACCATATGTTTATTCTGTTTTTGCTGATGTTCAGAGTGAAGGATGTTTCTGCCACATCAAACAAACCAGATATAACATGTTAATCAGCGAGCTTTAGAGGAGCTGCTGGCTGGATCTTTGTTAGCTTTGGACAGGCTAGCTGTTTCCATCTGTTTCCTGTCTTTATGCTAAGCTAAGGCTTCATATATACAATACACGAGAGGCATCAATCTGAACATCTGACTATCAGAGAGAAAGAGCAGCAAAATGGTGAACTATTCAAAGTTCACATAAGTATGTACAGTGTATGAATACAAAATGCTCCATAATATTGATCATCAATATGTCAATATAACAGAGTTGTTTAGACAATCAAAGAATGTTAAAGATCAGTTTTCTACACATGAACACTGATCCTTCATATTTTCCATAAATTAACGTTTTGTCAGAGAGCGGGTCAGTTTTGGTTTTGCTGTGATGATGTCACTGTGTTTGACATCACTCTGTACCTTCTGTCAGCTGAGCAGCCTGAAGCAGCTGGCTCACCTGGACATCGCGGAGAACCGGTTTGTGTCGATCCCCATCTGCGCTCTGAGGATGAGCCGCCTGCAGCTGCTGGACCTGAGCAACAACCGTCTGACTGACCTGCCGCAGGACATGGACAGGTAACTGATGACGTACCGCTTAGAGTGTTAAAACAACAGAGCAGTGAAAAGAGCTGCTAGTAGGCTAGCTGTTTCCCTCTGCTTCCAGAGCTATGCTTAGCTAGGCTAATGCCAGGAATGCAGCTCCTTATCTAACGCACACACATCAAAAATCTGAAAGAATCAACACATTAGAGAATAACCGTCAAACTATTCCTTAAAACAATGATCCTCTTAGATTACTTTGTGCTTTAGCCGTTTATTGCTAAATGGATTTCCACTCAAATCAAACTAATCGTGTCTATAAATATGTTAATAATTCTGTGTGTGTGCAGGTTGGAGCAGCTGGTCACCCTGTTAGTCCATAAGAACAACCTGTCTTACCTCCCTCACTGTCTCACCAACATCTCCACGCTCAAGATGATCGTCGTCAGCGGCGACGAGCTCACCTGCATCCCGACCAGACTGTGCAGAAACCCGGACATCAAGTACACAAGCTACGGCGACAAGAACTCTTTACACAAACTGTCTGATGGCTGAATCAGGGACAAACAGCTTATAAACAAACTCATTTCTTTAGCGTGATGTTGGTTTATTTCAAATTGTTGCACTCAGCTGTAATGTTGGATTTGACTGTGTATCCATTTTCTGTCTGCAGTGTTAATCTTTACGTTTTCACTTTTCACACATGAAACAACAAAACCCCAACAAATCTGGTTTTGTCCTGATTCAGTTGAAGATTTTTGAAGCATCCAACTTAATTCATCCAGCAGAAATGCAGTTTTTAAAGCAACACAGTTAAGGTCATAATGGGTGTCATGAGATTAGTTCTAACTAACAACCAATGCTGTGCTGGCAGATGAGACCCCCTGGTGGTAGCATGTAAAAACTGAAGCGTATTGGACCCAGAATTGAACCTTGTGGAACTCCACATTAAACATTTGTTCTGTCACGAGAGATTATGGATTAAGATAAAAAAGATGGTATCCAACCTATTAATATTATTATGTTTCAAAAGCCAAACTAGTTCTTTTGGCCAAACCGCAACAATAAAATTGGCAATACAGGCTGACAAAGTTGTGTTTTTGGTGATGAATATGCGAACTGTTTTAGAAATCATTTATATCTATTGTTTAGTAAAATTGTTTTCTCAGATGTTGAGTAAGAGAAATGAAGTAGACTTTATTTCACATAATCTTGGTTACAGCCATAAACTACATAATATTTTTGAGAGGTTAGTGAGACACAACGATGTTCAGTTTAATTGAGATTTTCTGCTTCAGGTTTACACGTGCACAATTTTAAACACCAAAAACACAAACTACAGCAGTATCTCTTGCACACTGCAGGTTGTGGTAATGTTCAAACTGCAGCAGCTGTTACTATTTTTGCCTGTAGGTGGCGCCATCAGACACCATCTCTTACACGATGAAAACACATGTACTGTTATCAGACTGTTCTCCGGTTTCATTGTCTCTAATGTTCCCTGGCAGGTTTATTCGACTTTATGACAACGCAGACAGCGACGAGAAGAAGAAGAAGAAAGAAGAGGAGAAGAAAGAGAAAAACAAGAGGAAGATGTGGAGACAGGAGGAGGTGAAGAAGGACAGCAGAGAGAAGGAATGCATCGAGGCGTACATCAGCACGCTGAAGGACAGAGGTGAGTTACTATCAACAGGTGAACCTTGCAACGTATTGATAACATATTACAAAATATGATGCTAAATTAAATATTTTTCTTAATGTTCAGATACACTGGAATCATTTTTGCAAAATATTAAAAGTGGCAATAAGTTGTAAATTGTGCTGCACTTTGGAAAATTATTGTTGCTATATTGCATTGTGAGTATAATATGTGTTTAAATATAAATATAAATATCACCTTATATGGAAAATATATTACTGATATATTTTGACCTCATAATATTTGCGGTTTTACAAACCCGTTTATATTTAGAAATATATAAATTTGTGGTACTTTATTTATATTATTCATACCTTCTATAACCTTTAAAATCTCAGTGTCATATGATCCATACAGTGGGTAATAAAGAAACAAACTGCTCTGACAGTAAATGGAAATGATTTAATTATTATTTCAACATTTAGAGCTAATTTGAACTGATGATCAGATAAACCAAATGCCCTATTGTTTTCTCCCCACCAGACACCGTCCCCTACTCCACCACCAAGGTCTCCATCTCCTGCCTGCTGTGAGGGAGAGGAGACGACGAAGAAGATGAGTCTGTCACCATGTAAGTGACTGAAAGCAGCACTTTTCAAAGCCTAACTAGAAAAGTTGAAAAAACAAAACAATACACAAACATAGTTTAATTTATGGAAGTTTTGTGCAGCCCACTGCACATGCTCAGTAGTGTTTTCCCCCTGGCCCCGCCCACATGTTCCAGCTTGATTCATAGACTTTACATCCGGACGTCACGCAAATAAAAAGGTGGAGCTTGTTTGCAGTTGGACGCGACAACAGATGTCTCTTTTATAACGGAGGTCTATGGGGAAAATTATTTTTGGGCTGAATGGATTTATTTTTTTGCAGTACTGTGAGTGACCACCAGGACAAACTAGCAGCAGGGCTGAGTGGCAGCGGCGCATCAGATCTATTGATACTCTGTGCTGTCTGAAACCACGCCCCTATAAAACAAACACTGAATGCTGAGCAGTAAACTGAGATTTCATTTTGCATTATCGCAAACAGCTGTTGACTTTCACATCCATAAAATGCAGTGCATTGCATTGTGGGGTTGCTAGCAGACAGTAGTGAACATGCTTTGGACATTAAACTTAAAACTACAGGAAGTTTATTTCTGCCAAGAAAGAAAAAACAAATGAAATGTTGAAAATCTAAAATATAAATTATGACTAACAGGAAAATGATTTTTTTTTAAATTATTCAACAGAGCTCATATGAGACCCAAAACATTCATGTTACATTTTTGAATGAAAAATATAAATGTTTTTCTACAAAATTTCTTAAATGTTAAAATGTTCAAAAACAAGCAGTTGTACAAGAACTAAATAAAATACAGTCTACACTGTTTTTGTTCTATTGTGGAGGTTTTGAGGGAACTTCACAACTCTGACACAAGTAAAATGGCAGAAAGTAAACGCAGTGCATTATGTTGTAAGTAGGAAGTGATTTCGGAGACAGCTATAGTTTCGTTAAGCTAACGTGCTAATGCTAGGTGTTGACTGACTTGAGACAAAGATTTAGGAATACTTTGTTTTGTTGAAATGTCATCCAGAAGGTTTCAGATGAGATGTTTGAGTTAATCAAATATAATCACGTTAAGTCATAGTCACAGTGTCAAAATGATGAATTAATGAATCAGAATTAGATTTTAAATCAAAATGTTGACTTTCTGAATTGAAATTGAGATTTGAATATCTTAAATTTAATACAAAAGAAAACAAAGTAAATAAAAATGAACGCAATTTAAAAATTACTATTTCAGAATTTAGATTTTTGTGTCTGGTATTTTTTTACCATTTCATCTATTTTTGTCTTTCCTTGGCAGGACTGAGCTTCCATACTTTAAGCGAATGTTTGAATTAAACATTTTAATCGATTCCTGCTGACGGAGTTACTGAATGTTTATTTTTAATTTATGTACAAATGTTTTCAAATTAATTTTTGGTTTTCAAAAATAACTTCATTCCATGATCAGATTTCCAACATTTGTTATATGATTTTACATTATATTAACCCAGACATCAATTCATTATCAGCCCTGTTATCTCATATTACAAATTTTACTATATGCTTTAGAAGTATTGATCTTTGATTATCAGGTAGAAAATACATTTTCAGTTTATTTGAATTATTCGGATGTACTGTTAGTCTGTGAGGCGACTGATAATTTGGTATAAACTGGATTTTCTGGTTGAAGGTGTGAATGTCGAGACGAGGTTTAAACATATTAAAGTTGCATTTACATTCTTTATTACACATTTATATATTAGTTTGTTTTGTGTTCAAGTTGAGCTGCAGCTACATTTAATTCAAACTTAATTTACAAACACATTCATTGATTCGACAGGTTCTCTTCATTTTGAACAGTTCCTTCAAAATGAAGAAAATAAGTGTTTTAACTCGTTTATATATGTTGTGTAACCGATTTCTGTGTGATGCTTTTACTGTTTTTACTGACTTTTTTATTTTAATAAATGTTTGTGAGGAGTGTTTCTAAAAAAAAAAGAAAAAAAAATTGTTTTCAAATCAAATAATCAAATTTAAATAAACATATTTCCAAAAGTCAGTTTCTTTAGTTTGTGTTTTAACTATAATGAATTCCATAGAATTATCATCCAAAACAGAAAAAAAAAAATCACAAAAAAATCAGTATACTTCAAATAAAACCAAAGTCCACGTTTCAAATTCCATATATTTCTTTATTATTATTATTGTCATAGATATTATTCAAAAGTATGTTCTTAAGATAAAAGAAAGCAACTGCAAGTGCACAACACGTAGACGTTGTTCAGCGTCTTAAGTTTATATATAAAAACAGATTTGAACATGAAGAATGATTAGAGGCACACGTTCAGAAAGTAAAGTGCAGCAATCAGCAAATGGGGATAATTATAATAATCAGCTTCTTCTCAGTAAACTTAGATTGTTGATGTACAAAAAGAGTTTCAGTCTTCAGCTTCTGCTCTTCATCATCACTTCATTTCAGCCGCTGCCGTTTCCTGTGGCGGCCATGTTGTTGCTTCACGTCCCATCAGAAAAAGTTCAACTCATCAAATCAAAAGGAAACTATATCCGAGTGTCTTTGAAATGATTCTACAACAGAGCCGAGAGGAGACCAAGGTTTGGCTTCTTAAACAGTCGTATTTTACACCTTATAAAAAACCCAAAATGCTTCCTGAACATCAACAGCTGTTTCTAAATAAAACTCTGACTGCAGCCGAGATCTGAACGCAGCAAACAAACACCCGTTAACCCTCCCACAGCCCGAGGTCACCCATTTCACAAGAACGAGCAAATCCAGATGTTTGAGACGCTGGAGCCAACAAATGTGATTTTCTATCGATTGGCGCACCGAATTATTGATCGAAAAACCCGGATCAAAGACAAACGCTGACATTTCCTTTGTTTGCAAATTGTGGAGAAACTAAGAAACTTTCCAAGGAGACGTGAACGCAGCAGCAACATGAAGCCCGGAGGTGCCGAGCTGAGCAGGAGGGCCGGCCAGTGTCAGGAAACACAGGAAGTAGTTCATAACACTGAGGTGGATTCTGGGACACTGAGTAACAACTCTGCAGGGCTTCATACTGACTGTAGAAAAATATACTGTAGGTCCAGCTTTCGGTTTTTGACATCATCTTTGGGAAACAACCATCAGTGACGGAGTGAAAAATCAAAGCGAGACGAGATTCAAGTCTCGGCCGGGTCCGAAAAGTTTGGTTCCAAAACAAAGTTTTGGGCCGACAGAGATCAGCGTTAATCGAAGAACGTGAGATTTTAAAAATATGAAGTCTGAAGAGTGAATCTGAACTTTAGGAACGTGAGTGACGAAATGATAAAAGACTCATCCACTCATGATTGTGCTTCATGGAGCTACACCTTCATCTACCTCATCGTCGGGACACGCCGACACCGATGCTGCATTCATGTCAGGCTGGAGAAAAAGAAACGTCGAGGAAAAACTCAAACTATGAAGCAACACCATCCACGGAGAGCTGAAACCTCCTGCCCAGGCAGAAGCTTGGGTTTCCCACACAGATGAAACCTGAACGCAGCATATAGTCCATGTACAACAATTTGGACTGAGTGACGTGTAGAGGAAACCCCAACATCTGTCCTGTGCTGCCGATTCCTACTGAAGGGTTTGTCAACTGGTGGCCCCTGGGCCACATCCGGCCCACCAAAGCTTCCTGTCCGGCCCACAGGATATACATGAATGCAGAAAATGTGAAGAGGAAAACAAATTTGCTCCGGTATTTAGGATATCTAGCATTGATCTTTCTTCCTTGTGAAGAACTCCAAAACTAGTTGATAGAAAATACTTAATGATTTAGCAACCCCACACAGAGGTGCGTTCAGGAACATCCAGCTGTTTCTGAACAGGGTCAGACCCTCTGAAAGCTGCATGCTTGTGTAATGGTGGCGCTTAAGTTGCTATGGAGACAGCATCTCCTGTAGCCATGGTAACAGCTCTGCTCTTTAGAAGGGGGGGGTTAAGAAATTAAACGGAATAACTAAAACATGGCACGATTTGGTTCCTAACAACCTGCCGATTCTGAAAGCTACAAGTTTTCTGTGGTTTCGAATCAAACTGAAGACACGGAGAACTGAGCTTTCACTGGACAACAAACTACGTCAGTAACTACGAGCTCTTTCAGATCAACAGCAGCCTGAAAATACCCGACAGGCTCAACACACTTCAAGTATTTAAACACAAGAAGAAGTAGTGGTGAGGCCACAGAGCTGATTCTGTGTACGGAGCCCCGGGGGTGCCACGAGGAAACAAAATAAAAAAAATTGAGGATGCACGATCTAGACATTTAGGATTTAGCACTGTTCAATGTGATTCTTGGATCATTGTGGTCATTAAACAAGGTTGTGTTTGAGATGTTGTCTTTTACAGGAGAGCTGAGGTTCTGTTGTAAAAACTTTGATATCCGTCATCCAGTTCATGAAGACACGAACGTGTTTACTGCCACCTACGGGAGGGGAGGAGGCTAAATAGAATAGGATATTAAATCGTGCATACAAATTATTTTATTTTTGACACCATCGAGCCTCCGTAAAAGCGCACCAAATAGCACTTCAAATTAATTTCCTAAAAATATCAGTGTTCGACCAGACGGCTGTTTTCTCCTCAACATGAAAACTCGCAGCAGGAGGGAGGATGACGGTCGGAGCTGGCACATGCTCAGTGTGAGTGACTGCCAAGTTGGCGGTTGCCACAGTAACAGTAATCCATGAGTGTTATTTGCAGAGTACCAACTGTCAGTTTGTGGAGATGATATAAACAGAAACCACGCCGCCCCCTCACCTCTCCAGGGTCGTCTATCCCACAATGCCGAGCAGCTCTGACCTCACCATCCTCTCCCCGAATCCCAGTCCTGGTGAAGAGTTTCAGCTAGACGACAGTAGGTTTTGGAACCGGTGATCTCCTGACCTCTGCAGACCAGACGGGTGGAGTGTGGTGCAGCAGGAACACAGAGGGAAGGCGGCAACCAGACTGGCGGCTTTGACGCGAGTGATTTCACAAACGGCTAACTGCTTTAAGATGCCAAACGCCGCTACAGGGTGCGTTACAACCCAGAGTGCCCCAAAATGAATCACCCGCCACCGGATCAATACCAGACGGAGGAGGCTGGAGGTCACACTGTGAGCAGATGCGTCTCAAACGTCTCACAAAAAAACAAATTAGTTCACCAACCGGAGCTGCAGAGGACGTACATGGCGGTGTCGAGGTGTTCGAGCGGTCGGATGCAACGTGTCGTCTGATCAAAAGTAAAGAAACAAATATGCAGCTGAAAACCAGTGAATCTTCTCTTCAGTAAGAAATTCTGATTTCATGTTTTCTCGGTTGACAGATGCAAAGTGTGACAACAGCTCTTTGCAAACCAACAAAACCAAAGACCTCATGAGGGTCCAGCTGATGTAAAACTGGCGTCTGGAGTCCGTTTGTGTTGGCGTTCAAAGTGATGAGTGATGGATCTGATATGAACACACTTCTGCTTGTTGCCTAGCTACACCTGGCCGAGCACACCCGGGCAAAGTGCTGCTTCAGGTGTATAAACAAAGACGCAGAGCTTAATTAAAATTGGAATAAAGGTTATGTTAAGTGAGTGCGCTGTACAAAAACTCCTGTTCTTCTATTGATTTACACCAGCAGGAAAATGAACAGACGCAACAGTGATGGAAGAACATTATCTAGAATAAACTAAACCTACATCTTAGACCGGTTTGAATCTAAATGAAGCAAAGTGAAATGAAGTTGTGAGTCGAACATGCGGCAGCTGAATGAAACGTATCAGAGGGAATAAATATCACGTGTCATGTGAAGACATGAAGCCGTCAGTGTGGTTGCCGCCTCGTGTTACCCGACTCTTTTACAGTCTGGATCTGAAGAAATAAGAAAATAAATGCTGAATACGATTTATTCTGAAGGGGGCGGGACTAGCAGACAGGGCTCAGGCCTCAGCGCTGCGACTGGTCGGGCCAGCTGTCAGTCACATGCTACTGTCCTGTAGAAGTGGCTCGATGTCCTCTGCGTCACTAGTAGGCGTGGCCAGAGGGCTGGCACTCTGAGCGTGTGCAGTGGACGTGCTGCTGGGCTTGCGGGCGGAGCAGGTCTTGATGTCGTCCAGTCGGTGGTGCTCAGGGATGAAGATGGCGACGAGAAGAGCGAATAAGACGGCGCAGGCTCCGAACAGGAAGGGAGGACCCGGGATGACCGACTTCTACAGACGAGAGAGAAATTATACATGATGTTAAAAAACGCCGACACATTTATTTGGAAAAGTAAAGGAAAAATATATATAAATTGTCCATCAGTTCCAAAACTTGGATGTCATGAATCACTTTGGCTGAACTAATGCTAATAATAATAACTTTATTTATATAGCACCTTTTAAAAACATTCATTCATTCATTCATTCATTAACCATACTGCTTATCCCGAAGGGTCGCAGGGGGGGGCTGGAGCCAATCCCAGCTAACATTGGGTGAGGGTTAGGGTTAGGGTTTAGGGGGTGAGGGTTAGGGTTTTAAAAACAGAGTTTACAAAGTGCTTTGACAGACAAAGCAAAAACAGGATAAAGGATAAATAATACAAATAAAAAGAATTAAAACTCATAAGACAATATAATAACAAAAATATAAAAACGAAAGACGACATCACATGACAGCAAAAATGTGTTTTAAGAAGTGATTTAAAGAGTCACTGACTCTGCAGCCTGATCTCCTCAGGCAGGTCGTCCAGAGTCGAGGGTCCTGATGGCAAAAGCTCGGCCACCTTTAGATTTAAGCCTCGACTCTGGAAGGACCAGCAGGCCCCACCTG